>PVJI01003756.1:0-118867 GCA_004026765.1 Micronycteris hirsuta | reverse complement strand
CCCAAGGCTCTGGAGAGATTGAAGATATATAGGAAAAGATACTTAAAATCACTGGGATGAATTTGATTATGGCTTAAGGGATCCAGCTTTGCTGTGACACAAAGAAACCGAAGTGTTTTCAGCTGAGGAAGAGCTCGAAGGGGCTCGGTGGGTCAGGCGGACGTGCAGACACGTTTGCCGCGGAGGCCGCGTGCCTGCGAGTGAGACCGGGCGTCCGTGCTGACGGAGGATGGTACTCGGGGGAACCTGAGCTGGCTCGGAGGGCTCGTGAGCTCCCAAGTGCAAACAGAGATGGATCCGGACACCATTGGGCCTTCTAAGAGGCTCATGGACAGAGGACCTGGGGAAGACTGAAGGAGAGGCCTGCTGAGTTAAATGCTTTGAAGCTCAAGGAAAGATTTGGGGAGGCAGCTGGAGAAGTATTTTAAGGCTCAGAACATGGTAAAAAGCCATTTCAGGTACCGTATTAGATCAGCCATTTTAGAGGGAAAGTGCTCTCTAAGCCTTGTATTATATTTCAGAAGTGCCCGTGTTAGTTATAGAGATAACTGAGAAGGGTATGAGAGTGTGGGGAGGCACCATGGGGACCCCTCACTCGGGGCCCCCAGGAGGTGAGCACAGACAGTGAACCCCCAAACTTAGCACCATCACCAGCCAGAAGCCATCTGAGAAGGTTTTTTGTTATTAGAGAATAAGAAATTGGTCTTTCATAAGCTCATTTCTCTCTGCGTGTATATGTATAAATGTATGTTTTATATTTCAACTTAAAGGAAACAAGGATTTTTATTCTCACTGGAATATGAGGAACAAGTGAGAATTTGGAGGGAAATGTACTCTGGACCTGCTAGAGAAAACATAACCAGGTTTTGGGGGTTTTCGTATAGAAGTTGTTAGTTCAACAGGTATTTGTTGATTATTTACTATGTATTAGGCACTGTTCTATGCTGGAGATACAGCAGCAAACAAAATAGGTACACTGCCTGTTTAAGTTCTGGTGGGTGAGGCAGACAAAAATAAGTAGGGTATTGTATTAGATGGTAATAAGTGATACAGAGGAAAATAAAGTGGAAAAAGGGAGTAGGGAGAGGAACTGGGGTGGGAAGTGATTGGCAATAAGTCCATCAGGGAAGACTTCACTGAGAAGGCGGAGGTGCGAGTTATGTCAGTATAGGGGGGAAGAGCATTCCTGGCAGCAAAAATAGCAAGTGCAAAGGCCCTGAGGCAGACGTATGTCAGGCATGTTCAGGAACATAAAGGAGGCCAGTAGTCTCCTGGGAGGCAAGTTGCATAGGGCCTTAGGGTAGTCGAAAGGCTTTGCCGTTTACTCTTGAATGAGAGGTAGGAAGCCACTGGAGTGTTCTGGGAGGAGTATGACATGTTCTGACTTAGATCTTAAATAGATTTCTTTAGCTGCTAGATTGTTGCAAATAGACTGTATGAGGGCAAGGGTAGATGCAGTGATATTAATTAGGAGGCTTCTGTCATGATAGATGAGAGATGGTGGTGGTTTGGACCGCATGGTGGCAGTGAAGATAGTGAGGAGTGGTTGGATTCTGGACATACTTTGCGGGTAGAGTCATCAGGGTTTTCTGTGGCCTAGATAATAAGAGAGAGAGTAGAGAAGGACGTCTGCAGTGTTCTTGACTGGAATAGCCGGAAGGATGATGCTGTGAGTGAGATATAGGGGTTCAGGGAGCACCAAAGAGGAATGAATAGATACTGGAAAACAACCAGGAGCTCGACTTCAGACTTGTTGGGTTAGAGACGTCTGGACACCCAGTGGAGCTGCCAAGCAGGCAGTTGAATTAGAGCCTGAAGCTCAGGTGAAAAGGTAGGGATTGGAGATATAAATAGTGGAGTCACTGGCTTCCTGGTCGCATCTGGAGTGCAGGACTGAACAATGGGTGAGATGCCAAGGGCGCGAGGGAGGACTGAGCTGTGGGCAGTCCCATGCGGTGGGGAGGGAGCTGAGGGGAACCAGCTGAGAGGAGTGGCTGCTAAGGTAGGAGAAGTAGGACGTGTGCTGTCCTGGAAGCGCTTTATGACTGGTGACCCCTCAGCTGTGTCACATGACACTGGGAACTGGTACCTGCCAGAGCACTGTGGGGGCCGTCGCTGGCCCTCCTAGAGCACTGGGCGAGGAGGACGGGCAGCAGCAAGGCCTGTTCGGAGTGGGTGGTGAGAGAGTGGAAGAGGGGTTGGAGACAAAGAACAGGAACTCTGAGTTTTGCTGAGGAGAACAAGTGTTAACAGGGAAATGGGTTGAGGGGAAATTTCATCCTTTTTTTTTTTTTTTTTTTTTTTTTTTTTTGAAAGATGGGAGAATGTTGCAGTGAGCTGGTCGGTTGGTGCGGACTCAGTAGAGAAGGAAAAGTGGATGCGGGGGAGAGGGGCTGGTGTGACGTCCGCGAGCAGGTGGAGGGTGGGCCCAGCTACCACTTCACAGAGGGGCACCGTGCGGGCAGGTGGAAGGCTGAGGGGTTTTCCTGGTTGCTTCTAATTCCTCGGTGAGTAACAACAGATCGGTAGTTCTAAGCTACTCAATACTTGTGTCGAAGTTTGCCTTGTAGGAGTAAGAACTCTGTTCTAGAATTAGAGGGATGTTGGGATTGAATTCCAGCTTCTTCACATTCTATGGATTTGACCTTGGGAAAGTTACGTGTCCCCGTCGATAAAATGGAGATGCTGTCAGCACCAGCCCCGCAGGGCTGTGCAGGTTAAATGTACGAAGCACTTAGCACGGTGCCCCACTCGTCCAGCGAGCATCAGCCTCTGCTGCCGTGGGTGCCTTAGCGTGAAATATGAACGTAACTCCCTCATCCTGGGGGGCGTTTTTTGTAGTTATCTTGTCTTTACAGCCTGGAGGACAGCAGCCCTTTGGGGGTCGGGCGGAAGGTGCGGTTGCCCCGTGGGCGGGGCTGCAACCAGAGCCGGGGCAGGTCACAGGCAGATGGGCACTTTAACGCTGTCTTGAGAGGAAGGGGAAATGTGGGACTTGGAGGAAGGAAGAGAAAATGGAAGGAAGAGGGAACAATAAAGTTATATTGGCGCTATGGAAAACCCTAACTTTTTATTTTGTTAAATTCTTACAAGGCTCGTTTTAGGTGTTGAGTGAACATTTCCCGTGGGGGCGTATGTGCGGTTCCAGAACCTGCAGGTATTGTCTTGGATGGCACGGTGTCCGTGTGTCCTCCGGGCCAGGTTCGAGGGGTATTAGGGGAGGGCCCCGGGGCCCTGTCTCCTTTCGGCCAGGTGGGTTCACCTTGTGATCCTCGCCCACACATCCAATGTCTCACTTCGTGCGCTGAATGAAAATGCCGCATGTGCTCTAAAGCACTGCCCGTTTCCAGTCAGTGCAGTGCAGGCCTGAGGCGGCCTGGGGTAAATCTGAATCCGAAAGGGAACGCGGTATCTCTGAAGTTATGCAAGAGGATGAATAATCAGGACTTTAGCATCTGTTGCCTGGGGTGTGCCGCAAATTAAATATTGAACATCTTCAGGAGGTGGCCTGCTGGCGGGTTTTTTTGTTTTGTTTTGTTTTAAAGTTATGTCATTACAGTTCAGAAGTGTGTGAATTTTTAATATAAAACAGACTTTAAAGACATTACTAGCTTGGTGGTCGCTTTGGGCTATACCCTCCACCCTGCCCCGACCGTACACATTCACCTTCTGTGCTTTTGTGAAAATAGTTGAGAAGTACTGACCAGCCCAACCTTTTCTCTGTAGAGGGACAGCTGAAACCCACAGAAGTCAAGTGACAGCTAGGTTGTGGTGATGTGGGCCCCAAAACCCAGCTGCCTGGTCGCCGAGTCTGCCTCAGGCTATGCCACCCAGGCCTGCCTTTTGTGCTGTTCTTGGAATTAAACCTGTGCGGTATAACCTTGCTTATAATAGAACAGTGTCTTACATTTTTCAGTATTTTCCCACGTCATGGCCGACTGCGGTGATAGCAGGTACACAGCCACCGTTGCCCTTTCCCCTGATAATTGGGGGCACGTCAAATGACCGTCGCACTTTTCCAGCCAAGGCTCAGAATTCTCCGGGTCAGCACCAGTTCGCCCCTGCCGCTGTGTGGGGGTTTGCACGGAGGAGACACCTGTTTGCCCTGGTGGCCTGGCCAAGCCCCCTGCCTGGGGAAGGCACTCGAGAACTGTCTGCCTGATGGATGGCGTCCCTGCTGGCCTGTGAGCCTCTTGAGAGCAAGGCTGATAACTTCTCCAGTTCTGGTTCAAACCTAAGAGACAGAAAGGGGTGCCAGCAAGTATTTGTTGAGCTCTTTGAGTTGATAAAATTCTCGAACTGTAGGAAGGACTCTTAGAGAACAGGAAGTGGTATGACATTTTTTTTTTAGAATGATCCTTCATACCCTGGTGGTGGTGGTTCCCTCCCCCTCCCACTGTGGTAACATAAATGCACATAACAAAACATTTGTCCATTTCTAACTGGTTCAGTAGTGTCAAAATACACTAACACGGCTGTGAATACCCTGGCACTTCTTACACTTGCTCCAACGTGCCCAGTAATCAAGCACTTCAGTGTGGCCCCACACTGCGAGGCCAGTGGGTGTAGAGTTGTGCCCAGTCATTTCGTCTGATGTGATATTCAAAGTAGGTCAGTGGCAACATAATTAAAAGCTTTACAGATTTTATGGTAGAAATTTAAAATTCCATCTCATGGAGGCCCTGGCTGAGTAGCTCAGGTGGTTAGAGCAATGTTGTGGGTTGGATCCCAGGTCAGGGCACATACAAGGATCAACCAATGAATGCATGAATCAGTGAAACAACAGATTGCTCTCCTCCTCTCCCCCACCCCTCCTTTCCTCCTCTCTCTCTTTCTGAAATTAATCAATAAAAAATAAGCAAAATTTCACCTCACAGCTCAGCATGCGTTTCCCAGTTTGGTAAAGGACTGTTCCTGGGTACCTGGCCCCCTGTGCCCCTCCCGGGTTCCGCGTGCACATCTCTCCAGAAACCAGAATACTTTGAGTCCGCACAGAACGTTGTCGATAGACTCTTGGAGGTGCGGGGAAATGGCCCGTCATGAAACCAGTTTTCCCATAGGCTAGTTGATAGAAACAAGAGCTAAGTCCCTATGGCATTATAACAAAATGACATGATTTGAGGACCTGCTGTCATTTGTCTTAAATTTTTAACTGGTTAAAGAGAAACCTGCAGCAGATAATAGGCCTGGCCGTATTCATTTATTTCTTATGACTTGCTACTCCTCCTACCTAACTCTTCACTGCTCCAAAACGAAACAGCGAACCCAGCGGCACACGGAATTCAGGTGGAGGCTAAGATTTGATATGACATTTACAGGTCGAAGTTCGAAAGTAAGTGTGTTTGTTCAGGGAATAGCAGATTAGACTACCAGCTGTCCACGGTGGCCAGGCCATCTTTAGCCTGCCTTGCAAATACTTTACTCTTTCACGCTACAGCCTTCCCACCCCCCGCCCCCAGCTTCCTTTAGAGCCACGTTAATCTACTACCTAGGAGCCGCTTTTTCTTCCTCTGTTCCTTACCTCTTTGGTTTCTAATAACTGTATTGCTCGGGTCCTGTTGAGTTTAGCTTAATACTCTCGTCATTCTTAAGTTTTCATTATGAAATTTCTAATGAGCTATTTGGGAGCTGTCCAAAAAAGAAAGCTTCCTGACGGGTCTGAACCGTGGGCCACGTGAAGGCAGCTGTGGGGGCCGATGTATCTGTTGGATATTTTGCCCAGAGCTTTCACATGGAGCTTAACATGCATTATTTCCTCAAAGATGAAACAAAAATGGGCTGTGAAAGAAACCGAAACCGCATGCTCAGGCCAGAGCTGTTTTCATCAGTACAAAAGTGGTGGTACTGTTCCGGTGTTATTGGCCAGTGATGCTTTTGTGGGTTTCTTTTCAACCACCTGCAGAAGTTAGGAAAGAACAGAGGAAATGACCTAGAGTCGCAAATCAGTGGCCTTGGATTTGTTTTGGGTCACGCAGCCGACGTGACAGCTGCACCTACGTCGCCCCTCCCCTCGTGTCCGGAGGGCTTTCTGGTTTCCCACTCGAATGCCTGTCCTCCACCTCGACCGCCCACCCACCAGCAAGGGTCTGTTTTTATAAATGTCACCAGAAGCTTAAGTAGATCCGCTTAAGTCCCACCAAACCTGTCTGAAACTCTTCTCTCATCATAGAGAGCTGCCGGCCTGAGTTCCTGAGATAAGGGTTTCTCCGTGAGGAACAGGCCTATGTTTGCCTTTGACCACAAGCCCTAAGGCAGTTGTGCATTCCTGCGTGGATCCCCAGGTGTTCTGCCCCTGGTGCCCGCCACGCCACTCATGTTTTAGATTAGAGGAAAGGCGAGGTCAAGTGCCTGACTCAGGCCGTGACTCAGGGCAGCGCCTTCCGGGAACACGTGGCTGCTGCGGGGGGTTTGGGCGGCGCGCTCAGCATCCAAGGCCGAGGCGCGGGATCCCGCAGCGGTGTATAAACGGCACTGAGCGTGCTTTAGCTCTGCGGTCTGAGATGCCTCAGAACTGGACAGATTCAGCCCCTTCTGAAGGGGGGCAGGGGGGGTGAGCACTTGTATTGCTGGCTTGCCGTAACCGGGGTGTCCCCCTGCCCGTTGTCGGTGCCTTGGACTTTCAGAGTGAAGGTGAGAGCGCTTCTGTCTGACGTCGCTGCATTTCATTCCGTGCCTCACTCGCGCGTGGTGGAAAGCTGGTCTGCCTCTTCAGCGTGGATTTCCTTTCTTTGGTGTTTTTCACCCTCTGCCCTCCATGTGCACTTTACTGCAACGCCCAGCTGGCCAGTGCAGCGCACAGCAGGTCTGGGTTTCCCCGCGTCTTTAGTGGCGTGTCCTGCCTCCTGGAGAGGCTGTAAAAATCCGTCTCTGACTTTGCCTGCCTGCGACTGCCTGTGCCAAGATAGCGTGTGCGAGCTTGCCCTGTGCAGTTAGGAGGTTTCCTTCATGACTTCTGGGCACTGTTCTAACCCCCATGACGATCTCTGTCGTTTTCTCTGCAACACTTTCAGTGACTCATTGTCCACGGACCGACGTCATTTTTAGTTATACTTTTTTGATTTGGTGACAGAGTCACATGGTACAGATAATAAAAACTACAAGAAGGTGTGGAATGGAAATCACCCTCCCACCCCGGTCCCTAGTCACGCTGTCCTTCCTGGAGGCGACCGTTGTTTTACCAGTTTGACGTGACTCCTCACAGGCACCCATACTTTCACAGGCAAACACATGCATCCCCATTTCTCATGTGCGTGGTCGCATGCCACATGGGTTCTTCTGCACCTTGCCTTTCTCCCCTTGGCACGTTTTAGTGCTTGTTTGATTTTGTACATAAAGAGCTTCCTTAGTGTTTTGAATGTCTGCATAGTGTTTGGTTTTAAGAACGAGTTACGATTTATTTAACGAGCGTGGATGTTCAGGTAGCTTCTCATCCTGTGCTGTTAAAAGCAGTGCTGCAGCGAAGGGCTTTGTGCGTCCCCTCTCACTGGGAGCAGAGGGCCGTCCCAGTGCAGCGGCTTCCCAGCGTGGCTGTAACTGTCGGTCGTGGCTGATTCGGGATGTGCGGCTGGCTGCTCTTCGTGACTTCCTGTCACAAACTCTGTCCTACTGTCTGATGCCACAGGATACTCTACCAGTGGGGTTGCTGGAATCTTTTCAACAACTGGAGTTGACAGTTTTACGTCCAAGCTGTTGCATTCCTGACGGCTTCAGCATTTGCGCCTCACCTGTACTTATGCTTGTTAAAACGCACTTGTTAAAATTAGAATGGCTTGTTAGAATGTGTGTCTACCGAATACTAATAGCAGCACATGGGGTGCTTCAGCACCACGTTAGTGCTTACAAGGTTGTCTGACAGTGTTTCCTTTGATCCTTGCAACACAGTGTGAGAAAATTGAGGTAGAGCCATCTCACAGAGAAGCCATACAGACGACACCCCGCTACTAAGTGGTACAGCTGGCTCTGGAACCCACCGAGTCTTCTGTAGCACCCTCAGTGTTTGATCATGGTTTTGCCTTGCTGGTCTGTTACGCTGCAGGTCAGAAGACGGGCGCTATCTGGAGATAGTGCCTGCTGCAGACACATTCCCTGTCATCCTGACGGCGACAGGTGCAGGCAGGACGGATGTCAGCGTGTGTGCCAGTGAAGCAGTGCTAGTGGTTAGACTACTGAAATACCTGCACTTGGTAAATAGCTCTCCCCCAGTCACCCCGGGGGTCCCTCAGCACTGCCCTGTCCGCTGTCCCTTTAAGACATGCCCCTCTTCCCATATTGCCTCCCATAGCCCAGCGACTAAAGCCGAGATGTGCTGATGCCACAGGGGCCTCCAGGTGCAGCTCTGATGCTGCATCACTGTCTGTGTTGATTAATGAATATTTTAAATATCATCTTTAAATGTAGGAGAGGAATAGTAAACAGTGTAAATGTGTAGCGATGTAACTTCTGTAAATATTCATATAGGTACACTTTTAAAATTGTATTCTCTTTTTGTATCCTATTTCTAAATCTTTTTTTTTTTTTTTTACATCTTGTTTAGAACTTGTTGTGAAAGATCTTGTTGTTTTCATTTTCCTGTTCTGTGGAAGTCGGGGTGGCTGGTCTGTGGTGTCAGGACCCAGAACTCCTCCTCCACGCTGCTGTCCCCTGCATAGCCTCGACCGTGGAATCCACGATGCAGCATCTGCATTCTAGGCAGGGGGACCAAAGGGACAAAGAAGAGTAGAGTCAAAGGCTTCCATGCACCATCTTTTGAAGAAAATTCCTGGAAGCAGCCAAGTGACGCTCTGTCATGTGTCCCATTCATCAGGATCGAGTTCGGTGGCAGGTCCAGCGGGACAGGGAGGCCGGCAGCTTCATTCGCCGGGCCTTGTCCAGCAGAAACTCTGTTCTCGCGGCAACTCGGAGAACCAGCATCGGGCAGCAGCCAGCAGCGTCTGGCACAGCTCCTGAGCCTGTTGTTTCAATTGTCTTGTTTAGAAAATAAACCATTAATTTCCTGTTGAAAACATTGACAAATCTGGATTTCTCAAGTTATTGGAATGGTAAAATGGATATGGTGACTTACCAGGTGTACACCTTTTGTCTTGCTGATTTTTTTTAGTAAATATTTTACTAAAAAATGATGGGAATTCAAAAGTCACTTTTATAAAATGAGTTATTTAATAACAGCCTTTAAAAATGTCATTTTTTTAAAAAGCACTAATATTGATGCTTGGTACACTTGGCGTGTAAAAGCGTGCTTGATAATGACATACTTGAGTTTAAAACTGTTGAATGTGGTAGATTATAAACTAGAAATGTATGAGCATCTGCTGTGTCAAGCACTGTGTGAAGGTCAAAGGGTGGGAGGGCGGGCTCATGGTCCAGTTCTTATAAGTTCTTAGACGCGGTTCCTTGAAAGGATAGTTCACAAGGAGGGCGATTGTAATTTGACAATGGGAAAGTCAGGTATCTGACAATTCAGAAGCACAGGAAGTGACCAGATGTCACATTTGACAAGGTCTGGCAGCTGCTTTGTAAAACTGAAAGAACAGGGTTGCTTAGAGACTTTCATTTTTCTTTTTCTTACTGTATTAGATAAGTGCATTTTTATTATAGCTGAATGATGTCTTACTGGTATGAATCGCTTGGTCAGCCCTTTTCTGCTAATAATATTGTTCTTAAAATGAGCAGGCTATATATTAGGCCTATACTTCATAAATTTGCGTGGAATTGAAGAACAGTCTTGGCCATTTTAAATGTAGGCCAGTGTCTATTGTAATTTTACCTCGTTGGGTGTTGTTGGTATTCGTTCCTTGAGATTATTTAAGTCCTTATTGTTGGGAAGTCAGAAGCAACTGTTGAATCAAGGTCACACCAAAAATTGATGCCAGGACTAGAACTCCTTCCCCACTCCCCTCTGCATTTTGCTCATCTGACCACCCTTGCTGGTACTTCATTTACACGGTTGAAATTGATGCTGTGACTTCGCATCTATTTTTTTTCCTGGTAGATGGTAGAGATCTCTGAACTGGAGGAGTTGAACGTTGTGGATAATAAAACATGTTCTGCTTTGGGTGTTCCTTTATTGCGTGAGTTCCCTCATTCTTGGTCAGAGACACACCTGTAGTAAAATGTACCGAGTCAGGTGAGAACTAGAACCCTCAGGCTCCAGCGTCACAGGAGCTTCAGAGTCTCTGGAGACCGGATTTAGTCCCAGCGTGTTTCCCCAGTGAGACAGGAAGAAGGTTTTCTTGTGGAATTTTAGAAAGGCTGGGACTGCATTCACTGGGTTTTGATACAGAGGAAGGCAACAGGTAATCTTTGGGCCCCTGTGGCATGGATTGCAAAGCACTCCGTGGTACTTCTAGTTTTTTACCAAGTACATTCTTGTAAAATGCTCTTTTTTGAAAAGATGGGTAGATCAAAGCACTTTAGTGATGTTTTTTTCCAGTCAAGCAGAAAGGAGACTGTGGGTTTTGTGGTTTAGGGCAAGATCAGAGAGTGCGAGGCGAGGCTCCTACTTCACCACTTACCGTCTGTGTGACCTTGGGCACTTTCCTTGCCCTCTCTGAACCTGCACCCACATTGTGAAATGATGGCAGCAATGGTGTCTATTTCCTAATAAACCCACAGCAGAGCGCCTGTAGCGTGGGAGGTGATAGCTGCCAATGCGTCGCTAACAATAATGAGATGTTTGCCTTAATTTGCAGGTAGGGTATATATTTTTTATTATGGGATTTCTTGGAAGATTGGTAGAAACCTAGTCTTTGGAATGTGAGATTATAGTTCATAGAGGAAAGGGAGCCTCAGCCTTTTCATCAAATTTCTGTGTAAATGTGAAAACTCAAGGCTAAGGGGTGAACATGTTTGTCCCACTGTGAATTGTAGCTTGTGCTTGCCCAACTGGGTCCGCCAGTTGTAGTTAAATAGGGTTTTGGATTTTGTTGGCCAAGCCTCCTCGAGGTTACAAAAAAAAAAAAAAAAAATAGAACCAGTTTCCTGCCCTCAAGGAGTTTATAGTCCAGTCAAGTGGAATTGGGAGAAATCCTTGTCCAGGCCAGTTTACTTTGGAAGTGTAGTGAAAGTTGAGTGCAGCGTCTTGCAGGCAAACTCCTGTGTAGAGCCTGGAGCTGGAGTTGGGAAACCATTGGCGAGGAGAACTGTGGTGGGGTGGAGGCAGGAGGGCAGGAAACCCAGTGAGCACAGGCACCAAGGCCTTTGTGTGCATGGAAGGCCTTGAGAGGGAGGGGACTGGGGCAGCTCCTGGTGGCGGGCCAGGGGTGGCCCGATGTACTGGGAAAGGTATGGTGCTTGAAGTCCTACCCACGTCAGGTAATGTCTGAGCTTTGGTTTCTTTGTCTCTAAGTTGCTGAGACGCATCTGAATAAAAGTATATGTGAAGGACTTTAATTATAGAGTGTCATAGTTTGCTCACTACTCAGGTTTGCCGCCTTTCTTGTAAAAAAAGAATATTGGGCTGTGTGAGGAGTTTCTCCCTAGGGTTACAATGAAAAGAGTCCCTGGCGCTTACTCTTACTGATGAGTCGGGAGGAATTTGACATTCTGGGGAGTTCTCTCAAACTGTACGATGGAATAGGGCTTTAGAGTTGGATTCACGAAGAGGTGGGATGTAGTCATTTCCAGGTCCCTCTTTCCTCCGCCCTCTAGCTCTTCTTTGCAGGTGGTTAATTATTTGATTATCAAGGTCATAAATGCGGCTGTGTAATTAACTCTGACCCAGGCAGGTCCTTTGTGAGCCGTCATCCTTGTTGCCCTAAAATTAGGGGCTCAGATGAGATCAGGCTGAGCTCCTCTAGCTCCTCCAGGAAACCAGGGCCCAGTGGGGCTCGGTGGGCAGCAGATGTGCCCAGAGGGATACCAGGGCTCAATAATACTCGCTAATGCACAGCTCAGTGCTGCTCGGTGTAAATATTTGTGAGTGCAGAGTTCGCAGGTGTATTCTTTCAACCTCTAAATGACCAATTGCCAAAATAAGGAAAATTGGTCACTTCATAACTTTCTTTATTTGGGGGGTGGGGCGGAAGGCCCAACACGGGTGTTAATCTGACGGTTGACTGACCCTCTGGTTCCAGAGGAGAGAGAAGCAGGCCCTTTCTCCCCTGTGAAGAGTTTCACACAGGCAGAGGTGCAAGGGTTGGATAAAAGCACACACAGCTTTTAATGCTTCCTCTTCCCCAGGTGGAGCAGGAAGGGAGGAGAGGGCAGGAATGGACAAAATCCTCAGCAGTCTAGCAGGCTACCAGGGTTGCTGCTGGTGGCCAGGCGATGGTGGAAGGGGATGGACGTTCCCTGTTGAACATTGTTCCTCAGAAAGCAAGAACTTCCCTCTCTAGGTAGAGGAGGGACGTTGCTTCTGTCTGTGGACAACTGGAGAGTCACCTGGCAGGGGGAGAGGATGTCTCGTAAAGCCAGTGAGGCTTTGTTGAACAGACAAGCTGCCCTTGGGGAGCCTGATCACGTGGAGACTGCTCACAGGGCCCCCCAGGCCAAAACGGCTCACAGTCAGTGCCTGTGAAACCGTGGCCACATCCAGCCACACAGTTGGAATTTCAGGCAGGGCATCATTACATTATTAAATCCAAGCTGCTGCGTCAGTCAAGCTCCAGTGCTAGCTTTGCATCTGAGGCTGAGGTGACTGTGCTTTGTCTTCCAAACAGGCATTTTTTTGAGGATGTAAGGACAACAGGTGTGAGCCAGGACCGTCCTGAGGGAAATTTTGGATATATGGTCAGCCTAGCTAGGGCTAGAAGCTTGAACCACTCTGTGCTTTGTGGGTAGTCCAATGACCAAAAATGGCTCAGTACAACGTGGCCTTTGTGCGAATGGGCCTAGATCTTCCAGAAGCAGAGGAGGGTGAGCCCGGGGTTTTCTAAGGTGTCTGTCCAAAGCACAAGGCTCTCTGACTTGGGCCCTTTCTTAAAGAGCTGTTTTCCCTGTACCCTTGAATATCAGGCAAGGTTTATTTTCACGTCAGGTGTTCTTCCTCACATATGAGCCTGTATAAAATAAATCGCCCTTATGACAGCTGCCCCCTCGGTTGCTTTCTTTTGAGCAGCAAAGCTCTGTTTGTTACAAACACATTCACCTAAAACAGCCTTAATCGGTTGTAGTTGTGGATGAGGATAGAGGTTACATTTGGTTTTAAAATATTTTACTGATTTTAAAGAGAGGGGAGAGAGCGAGAGAGAGAGAGAAACATCGAGTGTTGTGTCCCACTCACTCATGCCCCCCGTGGGTGCTTCTGTGTGCCGCGCCCAGAGAGGAACCCACAACCTTGGTGTGTCAGGACGATGCGCTGATCAACTGAAGCACCTGGCCAGGGTCTCTAAAATATTTTAAATAAAATAAATTGATTTAAAGAAGGGAGCTAAAGTTCTTTGCCTCCATTTAGTACTAATTCTTTAGCATTTGACTTCCGAACTGCAAGTCTTAGATGTTGTTACAAACTTTAAAATGTCCCAGAGGTGCTCTGCAGGAGAACTGGCTGAGATGTTGCTTTTAGAAAGTAATGTCACCGAAACATGAAGTTTGAAAAATTACTTCATGGAGTATGAATAAAACTATTTTAAATGAATGCTTAATATAATGTTATTTTAAGTTTTTAAAAAGATTTTATGTATTTTCAGAGAGAGAGGAAGGGAGGGGGAAAGAGAGGCAGGCAGAGAAACATTGATGTGAGAGAGAAACATCAATCAGTTGCCTCTCACATGTGCTCCTTCAGGGACTGAACGCACAACCCAGGCATGTGCCCTGACCAGGATTTGAACTGGCGACCTTTTGCTTTGTGTGATGATGCCCAACCAACTGAGCCACATTATTCAGGTTATTTAAAATTTTTATATAAATGATCAAATGTTGTCAGTCAACTATTTCATCTATATCATAAAAACCTAAATATACAAATTGGCAAAAAAAACCCTACCTCTTTTAAAAAATTGTTTTTTCCATGCAAGGAGTCATGTGTAGGTCTGCACCTGCGGTATGACGGGTGGCAGTGATGATAAAGTGATGTGGCAACAGCTGGGAGGAAGACATTCACCTTCATACCCCAGGGAAACTAGGCTGTGATGAAAATCCAATTTCTTCAGAAACTGATTGGATTTTGATTTGTGGTTCCCCGTGGCATTCTAGGTGTACCGCCCTCCAGCCTCCTCAGGGCGCCATAGTGGCTGAGAGGGTACTAACAGGCAGAAAGCGCTGGGATCTGCTTTGTGACCTTAATAAGGGCAGGAGCCACAGTCAGGTGGGGGCTGGGAAAGGAAGGGCGGGGCGTGGGGTGGTCTGCCCTCATTACCCTGGGGATCATCTGTGAGGCTGGGACTGGCAACGGGGCGTGGCTCTGGAACGGAGGGTCTGCGTGCAGGACCACGGACGCCACGTGACAGCGTCACCCACCAGCTCTGCACAGAGTTTAGGCTGCTGGCGTGTAATACTCTGACCAACAGCAAAACAAAAACCCCGTAACACTTGTTTTGGTTTTTGCAGGGAGAGGGATGGAAATGTTGACAGGTGCATGTTTTACAAAACTTAAATCAATTCTAACTCAATTAAAAATAAAAATGAATGGATTCTTGTAGAAGTAGGTGAGGGAGGCGGTGATGGCACTGTTTGAAAAAAAAGGCAGGGCTTCTAGAGCGACCGCTGGCACCCGCGGCGCGAGGCCTTCCTCCTCTAGCGTCTGAGTGCTGAGCATTCGGACAGCCGCTCCCCGCCCGCTGAGTCCACAGTGAAAACTGCCCTCGGCAGGCCCGGCCCTACACTCGCTTTCAGAATAACCGCTCAGGGTGAGACCGAGCCAGAAATGTGCCTTTTAATACAATAGCCAAACGAGACAACCAAGGATTACCAGGCATGCGATGAGAGCTAACAGCATAAAAGGGGTGGCTGAGTAACCAACAGAAAAACTGGCAGAAGCAGATAATCCAGGACCAGAACGAGAACTGCAGGGGAAGGGGGGAGGGTACTTCCAGGTAAAATATTCAGAATTTTGAGAACATAGTAAATTCACAGAATAAGAACAGGGTGCATTATGTAAAAGGCACAACCAAAACAAAAGAGCTTTTGTTTTGGAGGTTGTAAGTGCTGAAATTTAAAATTTTATTGAATTTAAATTGAACCTAGAAATACTGGAAAATAAAGTAGAAGAATCTCAGAACCACAGAGAGGGGAGGGAAATGAGAGAGAAGGCAGATTAGTCCGGGAGGTCCAAAGAAAACAGAACGAGGGAAGAGATCGGCGGGAAGAGATCGGCGCATGGCGAGAGCCCCCTGGCAGTCAGCACGCTGCGTCTGTGACCGAAAGGGGCCATGCTGCACACAGGAAGCGAACGAGGGCTCACTCACACGCCTTCTGTCCCACCTGGGGTGAAGTGCAGAGCCTAAAAGTCACCCTCAACGAAATGAGAATTAGACTTACACGAGAATTGCTATTGACAGCGCTGGATACTAGAATACATTAGAGCCGCCACATCAAAGTCCCTGCACCCCAACCATAAACCTGGTGAGAGCTGGATAGTGGCATTGTCTGTCTCTGCAGGGACTCAGTTCACCTTTCATGTAGTGTTCCTTCAGATGGCATTTAAGAAAATAATTCAAATAAGAGGAAAACGTGGGATCCCAGGTCAAAGCAGGTCGCCCCCTGAGGGCAGGAAGGGACGTCCTGGATGGCCCTGTACGGCAGGCCGGCCTGGAGGGGCACTCTGTGCAGTAGCAGCAGGTCCAAGGGTTCTGAGAAGGAAACCGGGACAAAGAAACCCTGATTCAGTACAGGTGTGACTGGGAGCGTAGAAAAGATTGAGGCCAGAGTAAACACGGTAGGGTGAAGGAAGGGCATTGAGAAGTGCCAGGAAAAGCAGAAGGCCTGGTCCAAGTGTGCAGAACACCAAGCAGTCGATAGACTGGAAGGAGAGTCTGACCTTCGTGCTGGGAGCAGTTTCCTTGGAGGTCAGGGCATGCGATTCTGGTCTCCACAGAAAGGATAATTTCAATGCAGTTTAGTGCAGCGCTGAATAATGTTTACCTGGTTACATAAAGAACAGATGGCCAGATTGTGGTTACAAGACAGAATGTAAGTGTTAATGGCTGTGACGACAATGTGAAAGCAGAGCTGGAGGGCGGTTGGTTTGGAGAATCCAAGAGGAGAGTTTGGGAGGAAGAGTCCCAGTGCTGGCAGTGTCCCCTCACCGCCGGGAATGGAGAGGCTGTGCTGGAAGTTGATGGAGGGAAACTAGGGGTTGAAATGCATTATTTAAATCTTAAAGGGTAGCAAATAGAAGAACTAAAGTACTACAGTCATTAAACGTAGGCAAAGGAGCAAGTAGTTTAAGTTCTTTTCGTATTGTGGGGTCAACCATTGTTGCTTAAAGCTGGTAAGTCAAGAATAAATGCATGATCATAGTATCTAGAGCTAAAGAGTTAGGAATCCGTTGCTTTCAACTATGAGTTCTTTCTTTGATTTGTATTTATCTAACAAAAATTAAAAACTGGGTTTGAAGATTGGTTAAATGTAGAGGTGACAGTTATAATTGTGATGTCATCTTCTAATTTTTTAAGGCTTACTTGGGACAAACTAAGAAGGCTGTGTTTTAAAATAAGCAATAATAGTGTCCTTGTTCTAATGGAGCAGTATTTCACATTTCCTGAGACAAAGTTGCATGGCTGGGGGCAGAGTCTTTAATCCTTGAGGAAATGAATTATTGCCAAAAACAATGAAGCGAAGCTGCTATTGTCCTCAGAGTTTGAAGAGTGCCCCAGCATTTAAGACTTTTGGTTGAAGGAGTTATGGAAAAGTATATTAATCAGGTGAGAACTTGACTATAAGAAACAGGAGTGTTGGCCTGGTTGGAGAAGTTTGAATGAAATAACCTTGTATGATTGTGGATCCTGATTTGTGCCAAGAATTCTGATCTAGGCTCAAAGACCTGAATTTATATAATATGCTCAGTTACACTGTATTTTACTATCTCAACTTTTACTATTCCTCATCAGTTTTGTCTTCCATTCTAAATGTGGGTTTCCTATGTGCGGGAATCCTCAGGCAGTTTTTACGTAGTAAGGTTTACAACCGTGGAGGTGAGTGTGCACTGGCCATGTGGAAATAATTTGGGCAGTAATTTTTCCTGTGCCTTTTGGTGTCTAACACAATCTTAGTTCAAACCCAAATTCTTACCCTTCCTTGATGCAGTTTTCCTTTTGGCCTGATATGGAAATAGGCTTCTGAGACCCTGTGCCGTTCGTCTCCCCACTTCCCTTTGGAAGCCGTTATTTATATTCTTCAGCCCAGTCACTCTGCATGTGAGTTGTTACTATCGAGCTCCTTCACGCACACTGGCTGGGTCAGGAATAACAACAGCCCTGGCAGCTGCTGCTGGGTCCTAGGAGCTGCTGTGGGTGCCCTGCTGGGGCCCAGAGAGTGCCTGCTGCTCACACGGAAGCCAGCATCAAAGAGCACTGGGGGCAAAGGAAAGAAAGCTGGGATTTGGGCAGAAACTCGGTTTTAGCGTGGCCTGAGGGGTCCCGAGGTGCAGACTGTCCCTCCTGGAGCTGCACCCTCTGCTAGCTCAGGAGCTGGCAGTGGCCCACGCCCTGCAGGACTTAGACTGGGAAGCAGATGGGCTGCACCAGGGCCGATGTCATTGACCGGTCTCTGCCAGAAACAGCCTCAGCCGGTGGGCTGTGCCCTCCCGTGATTACGGCTGGTTCTAAGCAGAATTAAGAGCTCGCTTATTTCCTGAGCCAGAGAGGGCAGCTTTACCTTGAGAATTAAGACATTTGCCGGTTGCTGAGTTTGGTTGGGGTGACTCTGTTCTCCCATCAAGGTGCTTCCCTACCTTTTCCATGACTCCCGGTTTTTATCCAGCTTAATTCCACTCCCTCCCCATCACTGTTTTCCTGCACGTGTGGTCCCAGGGACACCCCCCTCATCCCACCACTGTCTGCTTTTCTTCCTGCCTGGGGCCTGAGGCCACAGAGCAAACCTGCCTTCCTCCGTCCTTGGGTGGGACAGATTCCAAGGTGGGCTCACTGTGCCAGACGTCCAGGGACCTGCAGGAAGGATGATGCTGGGAACACACGCAGGCAGAGCCCAAGGGAGGCAGCAGGACCCTTGCCTCCTGCTGCCGCTCCCCTTCTGCATGGTCTGCTCTCATCTGCAGTAGCCATAAGTAAAGCGGGCACACTTCTTGAACTACCAGTGTGTGGCATTTTTAGCACATGTGAAAATTTTGTTGCCACAGCCATTATAAACTGCCAGCAAAGTGGATTTAAGTGCCTACTGTTTGTCGTGCGTTTTAAAGGCCCGCCTTAGCCTCCAAGGGGAAGGGGACCTCGGGGTGGAAGGCCCGCCTTAGCCTTGGGTGGAAGTTGGAGGTGCCAAGGAGGGAGAAACCCTAGGACGCAGCCAGGACACAAGGGGCTGGAGGAAGCACTGCTCTGTACATGGAGCAATTTCTGCAGCTTTTTAAGCATGTGACATGTGGAAGCACCTGTGCCTACAGGGCACAACAGGCAGCGGAAGTGTGGGGCTCTGCTGGCTCGCATCTCTGACCTGTTCCTGCACCAGGCTGTCCACCCCCCAACCCTGTCTTGTTGCATCACATTGATTCCTGCTCCTGCTTTTCCTCTGGCTCCTTCCCTCTCAGCCTTTGCACATGCCCCGCTCCTCACCTGGCCCCATCCAGCTCTGCTTGCGTTTCGGGTGATGCTGACTTTGGCACCCACTCTGGCCCGCCCTCACCTTTCCTCTACCTGTCCCTTAGGATCTGGCTCCCCAAGGGGTAGTTTGGTGGGGGAAGGAGTGAGTCTTTACTCATATTGGGAGGCTCTTGAATGTTAGTGGAATGAATAAGAGAAGGAGTGAGAGAGTACAGTAAACAGGAAACAGCAAGTTCTGTACCTGCCCTAGAAAGCTTGCCAGCCTCCTTGGGTGTGGACAAGGAGGAGACGCGGTGGTCAGAGAAGACACACAGTAATAACCTTGGAACTCGGGGCTGCTCCTTCCAGCCTTCCGGTTGGAGTTGTTTCCCTTTGCAGGAAATCTCGTCCCCGATCTTCACCCCACCCAGCTGCAATCATGCTCTTGCCTCTGGCTCCCTCCGCCCGTCCGAATTTAGCCTTCACACGGAGGGTGCTCCTTTCAGTGTTGCAGCTGTGTAGCTTTTGCCCTTTCAGCTAGGTTGTAAATGCCTTAAAATCCCGAGTTTTCTTTCTTGGGAAGCATTTTAAAAGAATGGAGAAAACATGGTTCCAAAGCAGTCTTTGTCCTGGCTACCAATCAGTTGTGAGAGCGCAGGGCCCAGGAATTACCCTCCTTCCGTAGGCCTCTGTTTTCCCGTCCGTGGAGTTAGAGGCCGGGCACTCTCTCTGGTCCTTCCATGCTCATGCCCTGTGACTCTGATTCTGACCCCTGCACCTTGCTTACAGCCCCCGAGCCTGGGACAGGGTTCCAGCCCCATATCTGCCTGGTAACTGAGCTTGTTTGCTCACATTGGAGGCCAGTTCATCTCTCGGTTGTTTGTCGGAGCTCATGGATCAGAGACTTTAATGGAACAGGCGTGGGGCAGCTTGGTGGAGGCCCCTGTGGCCCTTGGCCTAGCCTTTGCCAGGAAGTTCCAGGCACCAAGGACCCTGCCTCGGTCCTGCTCGGTCTTAGTTCCAGTTCTGTACCTTGGTGTGATTTGTTTTATTCCTTCAAATGTGAAGGCTGACTGTGCCACCGGCCGGGGTCTGGAGGAGGGATGGTGTTAGGGACGCGGGCCCCCAGGTGAGCCAGACCTCACTCGGTCTGTAAGACCTTGCCTCACTGGCCTTCCCTGGGTGGTGTCTGGTTCCCTCTGTTTTCTGAGTACACTTTCTTCCTGTTGGGCCCACCATTGTGTTGCATTCGTTAAAACACACACACACACACACACACACACACACACACACACACACACACACACACACACACATTAAAACCTTCGCTAGGATCACAACAGAGACAGCGATGGTAGGGACTGTTTGGTTTGCGGGGTTTGTTTTTTGCTTTTGCATCTGAGATTTGTAGATTTCTTGAAGGCTAGGGTGGCTTATTTCCTGTGTGGGGGAGTCTGTTGTTTGTTCATATTGCTTTTCTCCTTCCCTTTTCCCAAGCTCCAGCCTCATTGCTCTCTGTCCAGGCAGGTGTGTTTTTCCTCTTTGTTTCTTTTCCTGTTTGTTCCACCCATCAGCGGGACCCCCCAAGATTGGAAAACTGGTGGCGAGTAAAGAGCATTAGCAGAGGAGCTTGGCAGAAAGGTCGTAGAGGTCCCAGGTCTTCAAAGACCCCTCCTGGCTGTGGAACAGTGCGATGTTAAGGGTTATGTGTTTGGGTTGGGGGCCCCTCGTGCAGGAGATAACATGGGGTGGGAGGAGAGAAGGAATATTACGATGCCTAGCACACAAGTGGCACTCCCCAGCCCCTCCCTGAATCCTTTGTGCAAGGCTGATTTGCTGATAGTGGCGGGTTGTTGGAGATATGAGTGCTAAGAAGTAGGAATTGATGGGGAAAGAGGTTGTGAAAGAGAAAAATTCATCCAGCTTTATCTTGGGCAGAGGTTACGTTCCAAATCAGTTGGTTAAAAGAAAAACTGAAGCATGTTAAAACTTTACAGGTTTGTTTGAGCAAACATTGATTTAAATCACCTCAGTGGAAGTGGTCAAGAGTGCTCCACCAGCAGGAGCCAGTGGAAAGGCTTACACGGACCAAGGAAGCAAAGAAAGGAAACTATTTGATCAGCTTTAGTTTAAAGCCTTGTTGGCTGTTTGTGATTGGTTGTCCTTAGGGTTTGATTTTGTAACCTTGAGACATTTACAAGCTTAGATTTTTTTTTAAAGATTTTATTTCTTTTTAGAGAGAGGGGAAGGGAGGGAGAAAGAGAGGGAGAGAAACAGCAATGTATGGTTGCCTCTCACATGGCCCTCACTGGGGACCTGGCCTGCAACCCAGGCATGTGCCCTGACTGGGAATCGAACTGGCGACCCTTTGGTTCCCAGCCGGTGCTCAATCCACTGAGCTATGTCAGTCAGGTCAAGCTTAGATATTTTTTGCTCATGCAGGCCACCATGGCATGAGGGCCACATCGGTCTAATGGCTTCATTATTTAACTAAACACAGTATAGAAGCTGAAATCTAGGGTAGAATTGAAATTACCTTTGAACAATACCTCAGGAAGAGATATTATTAGAAATTGACATATTATCACTTGATAGGTTTAACATGACCTTCCAATGTGGGACTGTTGGTTTTGTCTGTTGAGTTCCATATAATGTCCTGGTTAGGCGTAGGTGTCATGTTCTATGAAAAGTGTCTTTTAAAACACCCGAATCATACTCGGGAAAGAGCTGCTGGTATTATGAGAGATGGGTGTATTCTCTGCGTGGTTTCAGCGAACCCTCTCCCTGTGCGTGGCGTGTGCAGTAGTGTGTGTGTGTGTGTGTGTGTTGCAGGCACAGGACTCCACCTTTGCTCCCCCTCGCTGCCTAAGCTGGCAGAGAATTACCCTAGTAGAGTCCTTGACAAAGAATAATCTCGGTGTCTCCTGTTCTGACTAACTGAAATATTAAATGTGTGTTAAATTCACATCTCCACATTATCTGCTTTGTCCACAGGCTTCTTGTGGGGGCCCCTCGGGCGGTCGCCCTTCCGCTGCAGAGGGCCAACAGAACTGGAGGCCTGTACAGCTGCGACATCACCTCTCCGGGCCCTTGCACACGGATTGAGTTTGATAACAACGGTGTGTTCTTCTGCACTCACTGAGTTCACATGGACAGCTTGTCTGTACCACTTGCCCTTTCTGTGACGAAAGGGGGTACAAACATCCATTCTTAGAGAGAGAGCGTCTTTTAATTGCATCAGCCTTAACTACTTTTTTTTCTGCCCTGAAAACATTTACTACTTTCTAAATCACGGGTGGATGCACTGTATTGCTGCCCTTCCTAAGGCTGGTTCCTATACTGATATGGTGTGTTGATGCTGCCACCTAGTGACATGTTGAAGTTCTACAGGAGGCTGTTGAAAAACTGACTTTAGAGCAGGGAAGAAAACTGAATGTGCGTATCTTGTACACAGCAGTGGTAAGTTCTCGCTTGCTGTGAAAACATTTAAATTTTAGATCTCTCTGAAATGGGAGCTGACCACTATGGATAAATTTTTCCCTACTGTCTCAGATAGAGGCTTGTTTGGGAAGGACTCTGGATGCTGGGCAGAATAATTGAGGTTCTGAGAAGCTCCAACCAAACCTGACTTGACATACTTGAACTAAGTATATTTGCAGATGCATGCTTTATTTTTATGTTCTTTTTCATCTTTTAGAAATGACTTTTTTGTTACTGTTGTTTTTTACCAATTAGAAAATAATACATGTTAATTATGGGAACCTTGTAAATGGCAGTCACCCACAGGTAACCTGGACATAATTGTTCCTTATTTAACATTTTGATATTTCAGTTCTGTCACTTGGAGTTGTTTAGTTTTCCTAGCTCTGTAATGGTTCCGGATGGAAACTGTGCCTGCCGTGGTTCTCATTGCGGAGGGCAAGCATCTTGTGGGTTCAGATTGACACTGAAGTGAGCACATGGTGGTATTAGTGGTTGTTCTCTCCTTGGTGGGGAGAAAGGGTAGAAGAAATATATTCCCTTCCTTTTTTGGCATTGATGGAAAGGTACAAAATGAATCTGCGGCCTTGCGTTCACATCTCCAGTACAGAAAAGAGTAGTTAATTTGGGAGTATGCAGAGAAGTGAGCACTTTCTGTTGGTTCAGAGGGTGGGTGGAATTTGGAAGCCAGATTTTGACGTTGTTGCTTTAAGGGACGTATGTTGGAGGCCCCTTTAGTCTTAAATTTTCAAAAACCTCTGTACTCAGGACTCGGTGTCAGAGAAGGTGAAGGGCCACCTGGTAGAGCGATGATTTTGTATGAAAGATTTTATGAACTACTTTTTACCAACAATCACCTATCCGTTTTCATAAGATGAGAAGTAATCTTCCTAGATTGAGTAACTAAATTCGCTAAGTAATTATGCTTGGAGTCAAGACTATTTAGAAACCATTCCTTGTATTTTTGTTCATCTGTTGGTTGATTGCCTATTTCAGTGGCTTTGAAGTCCTAACTTTGTGTATGTAACCTGTGCCGCTCTCCACAGCTGACCCTTCATCAGAAAGCAAGGAAGATCAGTGGATGGGGGTCACCGTCCAGAGCCAGGGTCCAGGGGGCAAAGTCGTGGTAAGTGTTGAGAAGCATGTTCATTCCACAGTGCCTGAGCGCCGGACTGATAGCAGTAAACACAACTGTGCTTTTCTTTGGAACACTCAAATTCAAAGACCTTTTTGAAAAATCTCTACTGAATATCTCAAATTCCAGATGCTCTTAAAACAAAAAAAGCAAAACTAAGCTAGTCGTGGTCCCAGTTTTTATGGAACTTTTATAGATGAGGCATAGATAACTAAGGGAATCGTCATGGAAAATAAGATCAGATCATTTTAAACGCCTAATTATTTATTCCGACCTTCTTCAAATAGAAGTGGGAGCGAAAACAAGAGGGTCTTATGCTGGACAGCTTTGGAAGTGCCCCCCCAGGCTAGATTATGATGATCTTTCTGTGTCTCCTTCAAAATCTGGTTACTGTGACAAATGTGTATAGAACTTTGAGAAAAATGAGAATTATAATGAACATTGACTCTTGCTTTTTAAGGGCTATATCATGGGGAATTGACCCGGATGCGGTACAGTATCTGCAGCCTGTGTCAGATGGAGGACAGCCTTGCGTACTCTGACACCGTGGGGACCGTTGCCTCTCTCCCAGCAGTGCAGTCCTCTCTGCCTTCTGTCGAGTAGAACAAACTCGATCTCAGAGCTCAGAGTGTGAATTAGGGTTTAGGGCTACAAGGGAATATTTGCATAAAAGGAAAATGTCTACTTTAGCTATATTTGCCTGATCCCTATGAAAATATGCCCATGATTGCTCTCCTGGAATGTGCTGTTTTCACAAACATACTGATGTGCAGATTTATGTAGCTACCTAGCCAGGTAAATTGAAATGAAATAAGGTATTTCCATTGTTTATGTAACAGGTAAATTAAAAAATAAGTCACCTGTGGAGTATTTGGATTGGAGCATGATTTTCTGGGTGAAAATAAGACAGAAGTCCTGTAGTTTCTGAAGGCTGGATAATAGTCTTTTTAGTGGCACTTTGGGGAAGATTTGCTGGTTTGGGATCCAATATCAGGATAAGGGCACATTTAACATCCTCTTTATTATTGACAATTATATCAACTTGTAATGAAAAACGTCAGGTTTGTAGACACGAGTGGGCTACATTATTCCATCTGTTTGCAGACATGTGCTCATCGATATGAAAAAAGACAACATGTGAACACAAAGCAGGAATCCCGGGACATCTTTGGCAGGTGTTATGTCCTGAGTCAGAACCTCAGGATTGAAGATGAGATGGATGGAGGAGACTGGAGTTTTTGTGATGGCCGACTGAGAGGCCATGAAAAGTTTGGCTCTTGCCAGCAAGGGGTGGCAGCTACTTTTACTAAAGATTTTCATTACATTGTATTTGGAGCCCCAGGCACTTATAACTGGAAAGGTAGGACGTGTGTATTTATAAAAATAGAGATTAGGATGACTACATAATTTCTGTTACATGCACAATGATTTGGTACATTTTGAATTAAAATGTGTTATAAGGTACTTGTACACTATAGAAGTAGGGTAGGATGTTAACATCTCCAAATTACATGAGTTTTAAAAACAAATAATGGTGTACACTTTGGGATTTTTCCCCCCTCTGCCAGCAGTTTACATTAATACAAGCAGTTAACTTTTTTCCTGTAAGAGTATAATAATTAACATTATTAGTTTTGCTGTTTTATATTCACTTGTTTCATGAAGGTGAAAGTTTTAATTTTAAGGTCGTGATCTGAAAACTGATGAGGATGGAGTACTGTCCGTCAGGTACAAATAATAGTGTGTTAATGCAGGCGTTTCTTTCATTATATCCCATCTTAAAGGCTGCGTTTTGGTAAGAGAGTTAGAAGGATAAATGACAGATCAGGGAATTTTGAGATGGACGTTTCGGACGACTTGCAGACGAGTTGTCTGGTGGTATTGTTCAGTTACCGTTGTGATGCAGTAAAAGGAGAGACGTTGGGGAGGAGGGGAGAGTAGCCCATGGTTCTGCCTGGATGAACCCGGTCGGCTCCTGTAACGAAGCCGAACTTCTCTGAATACGTTAGCAGGCGTAGAAGGCCTCTGTGTTATAAAGATCTATTTGCCTATCTTGAATGCATAATGAAGAGCAATACTTCTAATTTGGAAATAAGAGTTTTTTTGAGAAACTTATTAAAATAAATCCTATGTTATGACGTTTTCACTAGTCAGGAAAAACTTAGGGAAAATTTTCCTTTTCCATTGAAAAATTTCCAAGTTTTTAAATTTCTGCTAGATACGACCCTGGAGAAGAGCCTCTTCTGTGTGGGCGCCATCCCAGTGACTTCTGGGAGTGATAGCCCGAGGCCTCCCCACTGCCAATTGAATCTTTCTCTTAATGCTCTTTGTGAAACACTTGAATGTAGAAATAGCTTTATTTTAGCAAGAATAGATGCCACACATAGTAAAACAAAACAATAAAAATACCCATCAATTATGTATGTTTTAATTTATGGGAAACATGTCTTCTCTGCTTTATAAACCCTCACTTAAAAGGTTAACATTTTTAAAAAGTCACATAGTGGGCTTAGTATATAAAATCTTATTAATGAAAAATTTTAAAAGAAGAAATCTTGGTTAAAGTGAAGAACTGATCGAAATATTAATTTCATTGTTATATTACAGTAAAGAAGGTAAATTGATTTGGGATTATAGAAAATATAAAGTATCAGATTCATATAATTTTAGAAAAATTGTTTTCTGTAGATTTAGTTAAGTAAACATCCCATTTTCATCCACTTGCATGGCATTGTAAAGATAATTCATGAAGATGCATGGTGTTTTTTTCTTATGAGAACAACTTTCTTCGATTTACAATTTACATGAACATGATTTCTTAACTTTAATAACCTCAAAACTCATCTCTTTTTTTCTGCCTTTTCTTTCTCCAAACTCTTCTTGCTGTACTTAGTGGTAACACCAGGAATGTTTTATTAGGAACCACCTGTTTTATTTTGTTTCATCTTCATTTTGTTGTTGTTGTTTTTTTACCATTCCATTCCTTTAGGGATCGTTCGTGTAGAGCAAAAGAATAACACTTTTTTTGACATGAACATCTTTGAAGATGGGCCTTACGAAGTTGGTGGAGAGACTGACCACGATGAGAGTCTGGTCCCTGTTCCTGCTAACAGTTACTTAGGTAGGAACCAGAGCAGGTGGCACGCCCACCTCTTCAGAAGCCTCTGGGGCACCCTGCTCCCACACGACCTTGGACTTCGAGGCTGAGAGTAGGTCAGGTGGGGCCAGGGGCCTGTGGCTGCCTTTTACGGGAAGTTGATTTAGGCCTTGGTGATTCAGAGGCAGTCTGACTGATGCTTGGGATCCTTCCCTTCTGACCTGGGCTCCCTCAAGTGGGGAGGAAACCTGCTGTCCGTTAAATCCATCTGTCCTCGGCGTGGAAGTCCGTTTCCTGAGCGAATGTCAGCCTCTGCAACCTGAAACAGGCTGTTGATACAGCAGTGGAAAAAGTGCTTGGTTGGTTGTAAGCTGAGCTGCCTTCCCTCTCCTTTCGTGCCTCTTTCTAAAGATACTCTGAAGAGCCACATTTATGAAGCTACTCTTAAGTGGCACGTCGGGACCCCCATGGCCTTCCTCTGTGATGGCCTCTCCCCAAGGGCTGGCCCTGCTTGTGGACTGGGGTCCCCGTGTCACAGGGCCCCCGGCGGGGTGGCACGGGCCTTCCCGCAGAGGCTGAGCAGGCCGCGGAGGCAGCTTTGAGGACACCCAGATTCGGTCTAAGTGCCCATTCCTTAACTCCTTAGGCTTGTTTGCATTACTAATGGGTGTCCTAAATTATTCATGTGCATTATGGTAATTGCACAAAGGCTTTTAAAAGCTTTAATTCTTGGTATGAAGTGACATAAAGAATAATTACTGTGCCTTTCTTGGAAAAAAATGTAAAAAATCTCCTAAACTCAAATAGTAACCTATTTTTTTAAAAGAAAAGTGCCCATATGCCAAAGATATTACTGGAACAATGAATGAAAAGGAAAAAATAGGTAAAGATATAAGAATAATTATGAATAATATGTTAAACATATTCTTAAAAATTGATCTAAATGTCAACTGTAATTGAAAAAATAAGTTCTACTTTTATAGGTATGTATGAACAGTACTGTTAATTAAAAAAACTTTTCAGACACTCCCCCTCCCCCGCCTGCCCCCTAAGACTAAAACCTTTGTGTGAGGGCGTGGAAGAAAGGGAGAAATTACACCTACCGGGTGTCAGGCACCTACACTTCCTGCTTCACAGGCCTCATTTGATCTTCCCAACAACATTGTAAGATAAGTATTAGTATCCCTCTTGCTGGGCGTGTGGATGGCTTTGCAGGACATGAAGGGGACACAGGGCCAAGCAGTTTTCAGTCTCAATGATTAAATATGGCTTTTCAAGGTAAATATTATCCGCAAACCAGTATTGTATTGGAATATACATTACCACGTTAAGTGCAGCAGTCGGTCCCTGGGGACTGACAGCGGACTTTTCGTTTGGGCGACATCGGTGAGTGGGACTGGCAGTATCAAGGTTAAAAAAATAAATGTTGTAATTTTAATGAAGTTTTGCGTTGTCTGCACCATTGTGCGCCTGTTTATTATACGCTAACTGAACACCCATTGAGCAGTCGCCAGCTCACTGGCTCGCCCGCCCGCGGCCCAGCAACATCGGCTCCATGCTTAACGTGTTAACAGACAGCCTCTCTTCAAATGCATTGTTTAGGGGTAAGTGTATGGTGAGAAACATTTAATTTTAATAGCTCTAGGCAAGAAACCAACACTTGACCCTGACTGGTGTGGCTCAGTTGACTGGGAGTCGTTCCTATAGGCAAAAGGTCACCAGTTCAGTTCCTGGTCAGGGCACCTGCCTGGGTTATGAGTTCGTCCCAGTCGGGGGTGGGTGGGAGGCAGCCAGTCGGTGTAGCTCTCTCACCCCCGTGCTTCTCTTCCTCTCTTTCTCCCTCCCTTCCCCTCTTTCTCAAAATAAATAAAATCTTTTTATTTTTTTAAAAGAAAGAAACCAACATTTTGGTCTTTATGATAGAGGCCTGTGGATTTTATAAATTTAGTTGCTCTTGGAACATTCGGATGCGAAATACATTTGCTGCTTTAAGAATGGATTTCCTCAAAAGTGGAGGCCTAGAAAAAAAGCTGTTTGTATTGTTACATTTTAGTTGCGCATGCCATCCATGCGTCTGTCATTTCACAAAATCAGCGGGTCTAAGGGATAAAACGCTCTGCTTGAGGTTTTGGAAGCAAGGAGAGTGGCTGGCCAGGTGTGGCCTCGTGGTCCAGCGAGAGCGGGGGCGCCGTGGTGCCTCCTGCCCAGTGTAACTGCTCTCTCTCCCGTCCCTCGTGCGTGCGCAGGCCTGCTGTTCCTGACCAGCGTCTCCTACACAAGCCCCGATCAGTTTGTTTATAAAACACGGCCTCCCAGGGAGCGGCCCGGCACGTCCCCTGATGTGATGATGAATAGCTACCTAGGTTTGTGACCTCGGAGATGACAAATAAATTGTCTTGGTCATGGTCATTTAAAAAAATTTTTTTTGATCCATACAGAGCATACATCTTTTCATTTTCTATTTCATTTCAAGTGAAGCGCACATAAAAAGCATGCCAGGGAGGAGGCTCCACCGCCAGATGGTTTTTGGAGCCGGATTCGATTATATCAACCTGTTCTAAACTCGTGGCTCATGCTATTTTTCCACTCACTTCACATTTTGAGAACTGCAACAGTAACGGTGAAAGTTTCCATAAATAAAACCCAGTGAAAAGGTCAGGCTTATGTTGAAATGCTGTTCTGCATCTGCCTCACTTTTCTGTAGAAATAGTTGTTTAATTTGAATGACCTTGATATGGGCATTTACATTTGCTTCCGATTAGATCTTACATTTGTGATCTGACACCCTACCTGAGGCTTTACAATTAGGTGTCTAGTGTTTTTCACCCCCTCTTGACAAATGTGTAATTGATACAGATGACAACTTGCTCACCTCTATTGTTTACGTACGTTCTCAAATACTGTATCTCATCAATCATAGTTCTGTTTGCATGTTTGTGTCTGAGAACTAAGTTGATTCAAAACAGTGAACTGCTCTCTGTGGAATATTGATGGCGTTAGCCTTTGTGCTTGCCTGATTACCAAGGAGACTAATGAGTATGGATGTTACGAATCATTTGTTACAGCAGAACTGGGCAGTGTGCGCTCAGTTATTCTGTGTCAGGTTGTATCTCTGTGTATAGGATGTAGGTTTACTATGATAATTCAGTATCTAGTTTGATCTCCCGTTACAGCAGTTCTAGTATTAAAATAAGGTTTAAAGTGATTCTTACAGTGAATGAATGCATCCTGATTCAAGTCACACAGATACTATGTAGTGTAGGTTGTTTTCTTTAAGTTTTCATATAGTTCCATAGAAAGCAGTGAAGCAACCTGCCACTTTCACTCGTCAGTCTCTCCTTGCTCTGTGACATTTCTGTGCCGTATACGTGAGAGCTGGTGGGGAGGGGTGGGAGGCAGAAAGAAAAGATAGTGATGTTACTAGTGTTCAATACCTCCTGAAAAACAGAGTTGATGTGACCTGTATTTTGTTTTTCTAGGCTTTTCTTTGGACTCGGGAAAAGGGATTATTTCTAAAGATGACATCACTTTTGTATCTGGTGCTCCGAGAGCCAATCACAGTGGAGCTGTGGTTTTGCTAAGAAGAGAAATGAAGTCTGCACATCTTTTCCCCGAGCACATATTTGAGGGGGAAGGGCTGGCTTCTTCATTTGGCTACGATGTGGCAGTGGTGGACCTTAACAAAGATGGGTAAGAGCCTCTTAGTTATCTCACATTTGTAAAGGAATCATTGCTTCTCTGGCTTCCGCCGGTCTCGAGAAGAGCCAGCCATCCTTTCAGGTTAGTCGATTCAAAGTATTTCTGCTGCCAAATTTTTACCATGCTGTCATGTCTTCATCAGTTACATTTTGGCGGTAGACCATCATTATCCTCCCTGGGAGTAGGACTACAGCTGTTTCAGATTTCAGTTTTCACTTGTGTCTTGGGAGTGGGTCTGTAACAATGAAAATATGAGGGAAAATTAACTCAAAAAATGACACCTACGTGGTTCTGTTCTGTGGCTTCTTAAGTGACTGTTGGAACATCCAGAATGTCCTGTTGAAAGCAGGGGTTGGTGACAAACTCAATGCATAGGTCCCTGGCTGGTGGTGCCGGTTTGGGTCTGCAGGGGCAGGCGGAGTGCCGGGGAACCTTTCCTGGGAGTCTCTCTGCTCTGTGGATCTAACCTGGGAACTGGCTTCACATTCTTACCCTCCATAATTTTTCTTTGGTTTTAAAAAGTATTTTAATTGGTGAGATACAAATTCCAGATTTGAGGCCCACCCTGTCTGTCCTGTCTCTGTGTCCTTAGGACCTGGGCTGCTGCTGTTCTCCTAAGCTCGCTATTTTAGCGGGTGGTTCACCGTTCTTCCCTTCCTTATGTTTCTAGGTGGCAAGACATAGTTGTTGGAGCCCCACAGTATTTTGACAGAGACGGAGAAGTCGGAGGTGCCGTGTATGTCTACATTAACCAGCAAGGCAGATGGAAAAACGTCAAGCCAATTCGTCTTAATGGAACCAAAGATTCTATGTTTGGCATTGCCGTCAAAAATATTGGCGATATTAATCAAGATGGCTACTCAGGTAGAATAATAGATTGTGAAATGGTTATGATTTCTAGATAGATTGATTGAGGAGAACTTATGCCATCTTACTTTAAAGCACTTATTCAAATGTTTTCAAAGTGTAATGTTTGTTAAAATGTGATGTTATCAACAGATATTGCAGTTGGAGCTCCCTATGATGGTAATGGAAAAGTCTTTATCTATCATGGGTCTGCGAACGGAATAAACACCAAACCAACACAGGTAACCAGATAACCCAGATTTCTACCATGGGCGGGGGTGGGGGTAAGGGGGTGGTTATCTCCGCTTTTTGCCTTATGATAGACTATTTAGGTTTAAGTAAATTTTCCACTAGCTAATCATGTTTTATTTTACAAATCTACAATAGTATGAATTTTATGTTTTAAAAAATGTATTTTTTGAAGATAGCCTGGAAATAGATATAAATGCAGTGGCTTGTTTTAGTTGTAAAATATCTTTGGTAAGTTAGAAAGCACAGTGATCCAAAGAAAGAGACTGTTCTTCACTGACACGGCGCCGAGGTGCAGATGTGATCTCTTTCTTTAGTTGCTACAGAGACGTGGAACTGGGCAAACCAAAGAGACGATTGATTTTCTGGAGGGTGGGCCAGCGAGAGAGGGTTGGTTTGAAATACCCGATTGACTTAATACAATACAGTTTACAAACTCATCAAAAATTGGCTCTTTTGTTCTTTGAGATACAGTGTAAATCAGGTGACTTTTATGAAATGTATGAAGTGTTGCATCTATGTATACTTATTTATGACTTCTTGGTAATTGAATATAATTTATAAGTGAACTCTTAAACTTCAGTTCAGAAGAAACTGGGGTGTCTTTTTCAAAGCGTGGGTCAGAGGCTCATCTTGGTGGCCCACTGTCCATTCTGATGACTGTTCCTTTCAGGTTCTCGAGGGTAATTCACGTTTCTTTGGATATTCAATTGCTGGAAACATGGACCTTGATAGAAATTCCTACCCCGACGTTGCCGTTGGCTCCCTCTCAGATTCAGTAACTGTTTTCAGGTGTGTTAAGCATGTTCAATAATTTGGTTACACTAAAATCTTGACCTTTTGAATTGAAATTTGCAATGCCTATACTTCAAAAGACAAAAGCTTGCATGACTTGGAAGATTTTTCTTTTACAAGTCATACAGCGATGTAATAAACATCTGTTTGGTAAAATGTTCCTAATTTTGAACTAACTGAGGAAAAAGTGAGGTCACAGTTGGTAACGAAATGAACATGTGCATGTGACTGGGAAAAGAGCGAGCCTGCGGGGGCAGAGAGTTGTCAGCAGTGCTGTGTGTTCATGGTGATACACACTAGTCCTGGACGCCTTGACCTTCGGCACCGTGACAGCGGGCGCGGTGTGGCGCGGTGTGCCCCGTTAGGGGAAAGCAGTCGCTCTGCGTTTTACCTGGTGGTTCTCTAACACTGCCTTTATACCCATTTCTCTCTCTTCCTATAGGTATTAACCTTAAAACGTTCAGCATTTTTAAAAGGCAGAAGAGTATATAACATTGAACTATTTCAACAAAGTTTCCATCAAAAGGCAATTTGCACTTCTAGTTATAGTTTGAGGTTTAGTCCTCAGGTATCAAGAAGACTTGACTTCCTGTACCAAGATTTGGTAATCAAGACTTTAGTTAGTTGAATATTTCTGTCGGGATGTAATTGGTATTTTAATGTCCTTACTTTCCTATTCTCATAAATTGGTTGACTGTGAACCCTGTAAACTTGTTCTTTTTTTCCTCATAGGTAGCACGAAAGTAAATTTCAAAATCCTTTGATAACAAAGGGAAAATGAACTCTTAATTTGACAAACAAGGCAATGGAGGCCCAGGACTTGCTTGAGCTTTTAAGCCAGATCCTGCAAGAACAGGGCATAGGACCGCAGTCTCCCAACCTCAGGTCCTGGGCATTTTCCCGGGAGATCACGCTAGAACTCCACCGCAGTTAGTAAGCAGATGCTGGTTAACACGAGACAGCTGAGCCTGTGGATCTGCTTTATGTGTTAAAAGACAAAGTTTTCAGGATTCATATCTAATATGCACTTGGAATTGTGTGTGGATGTTGTGTGTTAAAATATTTCCTTTTGAAACTTCTGCCACACCAAAGCCTTAATACTGTGATATTTAAAACACTTTAGCATCTGTAGCAACTGTTTTTTAAAAACCTGTGAATTTTTGCCTTTTAAATATGATCTCAGCACTTTGAGTGTATCTAGTTGGCGTTGTAGAAACTGGCAGCTGCCTCACTGTAAAATAACAGTAGAAAGGTAACCATTTAAGACGAAGGGAAGTGAAGACACACACTGTGGGCAGCGTCTGCCTTCCGTTGGCTCTCGCATCCCCCGTGAGTGTGCTTGAGCCCTCTCGCCTACCAATAGATTGATTCCAGAAGTTCAATCTAGTTCTTTGGAATTGGAATGCATTTTCCTATCAAAATACTTTTCCGGGACAGCTGAGTTTACCACAAGCCCACTAAAGTCAGTCGAACTGAATGTGTGGTGATGAAACCAGGGAACCTGTTCCGAGTTCTGGCTGGAAAGTGACGGAGGCGGGAGGTCTCCCACCCTCCCCGATCACACACTGGCCTGTCTGTGCCTGTGGCAGAGGACAGGTCATAGGCCAGCTGTGACCTCTTTGGCTGTGGGAGGTAGGGCAGAATAGGGAAGGAGGAGAGAAGGTGCTTTTATGTGGTGAGAGGGACTAAAGGTGTGGGAGTCCGGCTTCCCGAGGGTTTGGGAGGTTGGGGTGAGGCAGGGCAGAGACGGGAAATGCCAAGGGCCTCGCTCGGGTTTTTGCTTGCAGAGGCACTGGGGGGTGGGAAGGCTGTGGTCAGTTCTGGCAGCAGGAGGACGAGGCCATGAGGTTGGAGATGGGTGATTCCGGGGAGGAGAAGGAAGGGCAAATGTCTGTAGACCTGAGCGTTCAGGACCGCCTGTGTCACTTAAACTCAGGTGCGTGTAGAAACCCTGATGGTGAGCATCCCAGGTGTTAGGTGTGTGTTGGTATAACCTTTTTGAAGTGTGTTTTGGCAAGATTACTCATAATTAAAATGTACATATTCTTTGATTCAAATTCTGCTGCTGGGAATTTATCCTACAGATGAATTCAAATGTGTGCTTGGATGCTTGCACTGGGGGGTTGTCAGAGCCGAGAGCCTGGAAGCAGCGTGCGTGCCTGCCGATTAGGGGCCGTTTAAGTGCCCGAGCCGCATTGGCACAGCGCAGCACCGCCAGCTGTGAAAAACCAGGACCTGGATTTATGTGAATAGCTGTGAGAAGACCTGAAATATTAACTAATTACTGGGAAAAGCAGCAATAAGCATGAAATTTGTCATTAAAGAAATACATGTATATTTTTATATTTTACTGTAGACGGTATTTTCAACCAATACATAGACTGTAATATGTGTCTGAAAGGATATACAAAGTGACTTAGGAGTTTGGGTGGGGACAGAGACACTGTTTGCCTGAGAACTAAAAACTCTGGAACTTTAAAAAAATTTTATTTACTTATTTTTAGAGAGAGGAGGAGGGGGAGGAAGAGAGGGAGAGAAACGTTGATGCGAGGGAGGAACATCGATGGGTTGCCTCTCGCACCCTATTGCATGTGTCCCGACCTGGGACCGAACCCACGACCCGGGATGACGCCCAACGCACTGAGCTGCCACACCAGTTGGGGCAAAACTCAGGAACATTTACGTGTTTCACATACTAAACTTTCAATTAAAAATTTCTACTATTGAAACTATAGAACATTTTATAATTTCAAATGTCATTTAAAATGTTTCAATAAATAGTGCATAATCAGGTTTTACGTGACCTTTATCAGTTACTTTCTTTAGTAATGGGGAACGAATGACCGTGTTTCCCTGTGGGGCTACGATGTGCCGGGCAGCTGAGGACGCCTCTGTGTGTGGGTTCATCTTGCATTCAGGGCAGCATGAGGCTGAGCCTGTTTTCTACTCCTCTGTCCTCAGGTCCCGGCCTGTGATTAATATTCAGAAAACCGTCACCGTAACACCTACCAGGATCGATCTCCTCCAGAGAACGGTCTGCGGGGCGCCCAGTGGGATCTGGTGAGCCTTCCCGCTGTGTCCTCTGGTCTGTCCCCCCAGTTTCACACGCCTGCTGTGTGGTGATGACCGTGTGGCCCTGAGGAGCCGTGGGGAAGATGGGGACTCGGGCAGAGGGAAGTGGAATCCGTCAAGCGAATTCACTCATCGATGAGCAGTGGGAGGGTTTGAGAGCTAGGGGACGTGATGTTGGGTTTCTCTCTGCTGCAATAATGTATCCTTCAACAAATACCTGTTTAATTTTATATAGCCTCAAGGTGAAGGCCTGCTTTGAATACACTGCCAAACCCACTGGTTATAATCCTTCAATATGTAAGTATATAGTACATTTAAAAATATATATTCTGTCTGCTGGGTTGAGCATTCTGCATAAAGCATAAAGAACAGAAAAATAAAACTGCAGTGTCCAAAATGGGTCCATAAATTCCTGTTGAAAGAATCAAGTGTATCTGTTGTCTTTCCTTTAATCAGGAGGGTGAAGCATACGAGGGAAAAACTCTCCATTTGGTCCTCATTTGAATTTTCCAGCGCAGATGGTTTAGTACAGAATGTCTTGGAAAAGCACTCATTTGCTACCACAACTGTTTCCTCCATTCCTGTCTTTGAACGGCAGTGTGGAAAATTGGCTTTGTGGTTGTGAGGTGGTGGGTGGTGGTTGTGGAAGAGTGACTGCAGGAGCTGAGGACTGCAGAGTAATTGCCAGTTTGTGCTCTTTGCTCCCAGCCCCTCCCGAGGGGGCCTCCGTGGCCCAGAACACCCAGGCGGCGTCCCCAAGGCTGGCCTCGGCAATTCAGAGACGTGGGCTCTGCTCCCGGTTCCAGCTTTGATGCTGACAGGCCCTACAACACAGAGCAAGTCCCTTAACGTTGGTCTAGGAAGCTCCTTGTTTCTCCTTCAATTTTAAATGGTAGCCTTGCTGGATAAAGTAGCCTGGGTTGTAGGTCCTTGCTTTTCACCACCTTGACTATTTCACGCCACTCCCTTCTGGCATGAAATGTTTCTGTTGAGAAATGAGATCACAGTCTGATTGTTGCTCCCTTGTAGGTGACTACCTGCTTTTCCCTTGCAGCTTTTAGGATTCTCTCCGTGTCTTTAAGCCTTGCCATTTTAATTGTGGTGTGTCTCGGTGAGTCCAACTTGTTTGGGACTCTCTGAGCTTCCTGGACTTGTGTGTCTTTTTCCTTCACCAGACTAAGGAAGTTTTTGGTCATCGTTTCTTCAGATAGGTTCTTGATCCCTTGCTTACTCTCATCTCCTTCTGGTATTCCCATGATGAGGAGTTGTTATGTTTCATGTTCTCCAGAATGTTTCTTAAGATCTCCTCATATTTTAAAATTCTTTTTTCTTTTTGCTGCTCTGCCTGGGTGTTTTTTCTACCTTGTCTTTCAAATCACTGATTTGATCCTCTGCTTCATCTGACCTACTGTTTATTCCTTCCAGTGTATTATTTCAGTTTTTGCATGCTTTATTTCTGAATGATCCTTTCTTTTTATGGTTTCTATGTCTTTTTTCATGCTTTTGAGTATCTTTATAATCATTACTCTAAACTCTATCTGATAAATTGCTTGCCTCCATTTCATCTAGTTTTTCTTCCCGAGAATTCTGTTGTTCTTTCATTTGGGGTCTGTTTCTTTGTCTTCCCATTTTGGCTGTTGTGTTGTATCTGTTTCTATGTATTAAATGGATCTGCAAAGACTCTGGTGTGGGCCTTCATCAGACACTGCTTGTGACTGGCCCTGGGCAACCTGTTTGGAGCTATCAGTGATCCACAGTGTATGCAGAACAAACCAGGCTGGGCATCAAGGCCAGCTTTCACCAGCACTGGGCCAGGGCAGGGTCAGCTAAAGTTTCAAAGTTCCCAGTGATCCACATTAGCTGTTAAACTAATCACCAATACAGCTTCAGTCTATACTCAGCAGCCTGGCTTAAGCTCCACAGGCTGGGGCAGAGTAATTCCTGCAGTCAGGGCTATTGCTTCCTCCCAGGCTGATGCCACTTGGAGAGGAGTGCTCTGCCTGAGAAGGGTGGCTTCTGCAGTACCAGGAATGACTCAGCACAGGGATCCTGGCAGCTGTTTCTTCAGTTCTCTCTCCAGAGCCACCAGCCCCAGACTCTCCTCCTGCGCTTCTGGTCCACTGTGCCCTCCCTCTGCCAGAGCCCAGGATAAGTGGCTTCCAGTGAAATTTTGTGCTTTGGCCCTTTAGGAAGCTCTCTGCGTCTCCAGCCTTCTCTCACTGGTGGACAGAAACCCTGCTGCTTTTCACAGCTGGTTGTTATCTGGGTTTCTTTCCGGCTCTGGTGCTATAGGCTGGGGAGCCCAGCTTGGGGTTTAGACCCCACACTTCTCAGGGGGATCCCCCCAGCCACTGAATTATCCCTACTGAACTTCAGCTGCCACGCATGGGAACCCAGCCAGCCCTCTTGCACCGCCTCCACACTCCCTACCAGCCTTGTTGTGGTGGACTGGTTTCTCCATCTGTCCGTGGTTAAAAGGCTTCTCTCCTGCTAGTGTTCAGTTGGTTATTCAGGATGGTTTCTCTGCAGTTTAGCTGTAATTCCAGATCAGTCCTGGGAGGTTAGTGTAGCCACCGTCTTGGGTCAAAGTCCCCTAACATTTGAATTTTTATTTTCCTGTTAGTTAAAAAAAAAAAAAAGCCTCTAGTAGGAATTGCTATGTAACGTCATGTGGAGATCAAATGAGATAATGTGGCAAAAGCGTTTGTCATTTCTTAAGGTCTCATTCTGCTCCTTTCTTGATAATGCAAACAGGATTTTTGCCCAAAATTTTGACAGGACTAACCGTACTCTGACACGAGCGATTATCAATCAGCAGCCCTCCCCTGGAATGTTTTAGTAGCAGCCATACCTCTTAACGTGTAAGCCACCTGTTCCAGCTCCAGGGTGAAGATGGGAGTGTGGAGATAGAGAAAATCGTTTCCCCAAACAGGAAGTGCAGAGAGTGAGGGTGATGGCCATGCTGGGTCCGGCCGAGGTCCTGGCTGCCGTGCTGTGTGGCGTAGCAGGCCGCCCGCCAAGGGGCACTTCCAGGAGGGCAGGGAGTTCTGTTCTTTTCACCTTTTCCTGGTTTTACTCCACCTTGAGACCATGAGTTCTCCTGAGATTTCTCCTTGTTATCTGAAGTATTACTCTGTTTTCTTTATTAAAAATATACCCCTTTTGCTACCCCAGTATTTGGCAGTAAGTCTGCTTTCACCCAGTCCACACTGTCGTAAGCCTGCTTAGCCTTCATCTTTCTGGATTTAAGCTGTTGGGTAGATCTCCCCGTTCCTGCTCTGCCAGGTGGTGTCCTGCCGTCTCGGCTCTGTGGGACCTACGCCTGGGCTAGCCGGAAGCGTGCTGGTGCAGGTCAGCCAGGGTGCTGCACGGCAAATGTGGCCCTTTTACTTTGGTTTGTGATGCAGCTGTCATTTTATTGAGTAGAAAAAACATTCTTTGTGTGGCTTCTAATGACAAGAAAACGTCTCCAGTGACTTCTTGCTGTGATCCTTTCAGGATCTCTGTGTTATTTTTACCCAAATGCAGTGCCTTGCCCTAGCATGCCCGGGTTGAGGGCCCTTTACCCTTGTGTTTGGGAATGGATGAGAGAGAGCAGCAGAGATGGTGATTCTTTAGGGAGGCAAGGAGAGGAAATGGGGAAACATTTGTATTCTCTTAGTCTGTCATTTTCTCAGACCACTCTCGGTTTGACACTAGATGTGAAACCTCATCAGCACGTTCCTTGTCTCCTTCCAGATCAATATTAATTTTATATTATATAACTACTTCATTAACCAAGTGCTTATTGATTGTCTGTTATGGATAGAACTTTTTTCTCTGAAGACATTTCATTGTCTGTATTTCTACAGTATTGGGGAATTCTAAATCGAATAAAACAGAACTTCCAGAAAGCTGTGTAAGTTAAAAATGTACGGTATGGTCCCAATGCCTCAGAACGCGAGCTTTTGTTGTTCCACCAGGCTGCTCTAACTCCGCAGTCCTCAGATGAAGTGTTCAGTACATACAGATATTTATAATTGAGCCTTAATGAGTATTTTACTTGGCTTGCCCCTCAAAAGGTCGGCAGAAGTGGCCTGCGGGGATTTTAAGATGATGTGAACTGTCGGGCGGGTTAGGAAAGGTTAGAGTGGTTTTGGTAGATAAACGGTTTTAATGCACCCACCCCCTCCCCTACTTCTGCTGTGAGGCGCACTCGGCCTGTGAGCCTCCGCCTGGTTCATTGTGGAGTTAGCAGGTCACTGATAAATGGATGATGTCAAGGCTACAGAGGCCTAACATGGAGGCGCATTTCACTTGGCAGCTGTGACATTTAAAAATTCTTTAGATGGACACAAATCACTGTTGAAACTGCCAGTGTTTCTAAACTTTGTGCACCTACGGCCGAAGCGCTCTCGTTTCAGCACAGGAGTAACGTGACATATGTGTCTGTGTGTGGACGTGCGCCGGTGTGCGTGGTGATGCGGGCTCATTACTCCTGCTTCCGTTCATCCCGTCTACAAACGGTATTTGTATCAGGCGTATGTTGTGCTGCTGCTGGACATTCCAGTGGTGGACAGACCAATGTGGTCCCCGTCCAGCGCTTTGCCCAGGGAGGGTGGTCAGGCAGTTACCACGCAGTGGGCCAGGTGTAGAGTCCCGTCAACTCCCTGAGGGGGGGCCAGGAAAGGCTCCCTGGAGGAAGTGACGTCCATGCTGAGATCTGAAGGAGCAGGGTTAGCTGGACAGTCAGTGGGAGGTGGGAAAGAGGGCATCTGTCTGGCAGAGGGACAGAGGGACAGAGTGACTCACACAGAGACCAAGAGGCAAGTGGGAACCTAGACATCTCTGAGTAGCTTTAAAATAAGCAATCATCTTTTGTGTTTGTGACAGAGACCTAGAGGCTGGTGCTGGCTCTGCCACTCGCCATCTGGCTCCGGGCCAGGCACCTACCTCTGTGGACCTCCATTTCTTCATCTGCAGGAAGAGGGTATTAAAATAGATGCTCTCAAAAGGCCTCTTCCAAACTCTACCTTGAATAATAGAACATGGGTCTTTGATTCAATTTTCTGGAGCAGATTTTTTTCCTTGAGACTGCCTTTCCTGGCATTGTATGCCCTTTGGTTTCTTCCCTTTCTGATAGTGAGTGATTAACGAATGTAAGTAATTATAGCATTCTCCCATAAAGAAACAGCAGCTACATCCAGAGAACTGGGAAAGGATGCATTCTGAAGTCAAGGATCGAGAGTTTGATCATCCGGATCCTGGCTTGCCTCTAAGCTCCATGAGTTTAGGTAATCAAGAGCAGGATTGCCTTCTAGAGCTTTGGAGGTTGGAAACTTTGTGGAAGCTTTATTGGCTAACAGAGAGGCTCTCTAGCCACTAAAAGGAAATATGTTTTACCTTTTAATTCTTTTTTTTTCATGTGAAAGGTCTTATTCTATTGTCAAAAGACTTTTCTCTAATATATGTTATTCCTCTTTTTAAGAAAAGATTTCATTTATTTACTTTTAGAGAGAGGGAAAGGGAAGGAGAAAAAGAGGGAGAGAAACATCAATATATGGGAGATATATATTGATCGGTTGCCTCTCACACGCCCCCTACTGGTGACCTGGCCTGCAAACCAGGCATGTGCCCTGACTGGGAATTGAATCAGAGACCTTTTGGTTCCACTGGGCCACACCAGCCAGGGCTATGTTAGTGCTCTTTTAGACAACCATCCTTTATCAGTGCTTATTAAATTTTAGTGTGTATGAGAACCACCTATTAAAATGCAGATTCTGTTTCAGTGGGTCTGGCTGGGACCTCAGGGGATGCAACTGCTACTGATCTAAGGACCCCGTTGGGAGGGGTTCTTTCCTTTTCCTTTTTAAAAATTAATTTAGTTTTCAATCACAGTTGACATATATTGCTGTAGTTTCAGGTGTACAAATAGTGGTTATATATTTACATACCTCACAAAGTGATCACCCCAGTAAGTCTAGTCCCTACCCGGCACCATACATAGTTATTGCAGTATTCTTTACTATATTTCCTATGCAGTACTTTATATCCCTGTGACTGTTTTTTTTAATCCCCACCTGAGGATATGTTTATTGTTTTCAAGAGAGAGGGAGGGAGGAAGAAAGAGAGGAAGAGACAGACACAGACATCAGTCGGGATCCGTGGCCTCCTACCCGAATTGAACCCTCAACGTTTTGCTGTACCACTAGAGGACGCTGCAACCAACTGAGCCACTGGGCCGGGGCCCCAGGACTGTTTTTATAGCTAGCTGGCAATTGGTACTACTGAATTCTTCTTTGACTGTCAGAGCACTAGGTCCTTTAAGCAGGGGCCTATTAAAGGGAGAGTCAGTTTAGGCCCTTAGGGACTGTTAGGTCCTCCCTCTCTTGTTATTATTAGTTCTCAGAGTGGCTGAGATTCAGCCAGAAACTGATTCTTAAGACAATGCTCAGAGGTTTTGACTTATTCTTGGGCTCCCCCTGGTGGCTGACTGAAAATTTAACTTTCAAACATTGTTAACAGCAATGGCAGGAAAGGACAGCTTGATTTGAAACACTGTAAGTCAATCAAAATGTGCATTACCATGAAATACAAAGAGAATCGCTGTTGGGAAAGTTGTACTTCTAAAAGGAGTTAAAATGTTTTAAAAAGGAGCCCAGCAAACTTATAGCTGACTGCACTTTAAGATCGCATGATTTCTGTCCATTTTATCTAGCAATTGTGGGCACACTTGAGGCGGAAAAGGAAAGAAGAAAATCTGGGCTGTCATCCAGAGTTCAGTTTCGAAACCAAGGTGCCGAGCCCAAGTACACTAAGGAGATAACGCTGAACAGGCAGAAGCAGAAGGTGTGCATGGAGGAAACCCTCTGGCTGCAGGTGAGGCATGCAGACAAGTCAGAACAGTTTAAGGGGACAGAGGTTGGGTTTTATTGTGGCATATATAGATTTTTGAAATGTATACTAGCAATCCGTTATTCAGTACAAAATAAAACACTGTTTTGGCGTTAGTTCCCCAGTAGGATGTATACCATGCTTACCTATACTTCTGAATATGTTTCAGGAAAATATCAGAGATAAACTGCGTCCCATCCCCATAACTGCTTCAGTAGAGATCCAAGAGCCAAGCACTCGGAGGCGAGTGAATTCGCTTCCAGAGGTTCTTCCCATTCTTAACTCAAATGAACCCAAGACTGTTCAAACAGATGTAAGTCTTTCTAACTTTTGTTTTGTTGAAGTTTTTGCCATATTGTTATGCTAAATCAAAAGTTCTTAAAGGCCCTGGACCTAGTGATTTGCTTTGAAGGCCATCCCTTTGTATTAAATAAGCTTTTAAAAAATATATATACAAAGTTTGAAGATCTGTTTCTCCAATTAGCAATGAATATAGATGCATATAGAATATAGTTTGGAGCCAGAGAGTATTTTTTGCCACTGCAACTTATGGAGACTGTAATTGGCAGAACTTTTTTTTAAAAGATTTTATTGACTTATTTTTAGAGAGAGGGGGAGGGAGGGAGGGAGGGAGAGAAGGAAAGAAGCATCAATGTGTGAGAGATACATTGATCGGTTGCCGCTAGCATGCCCCCAGTTGGGGACCTGGCCTGCAACCCAGGCATGTGCCCTGACTGGGAATCCTTTCGGTTCACAGACTGGCACTCAGTCCACTGAGCCACATCGGCCAGGGTGGCAGAACTTCTTATTTTCACATCAGGTTTCTCCTACAGCTGTACGTAGAAGGAAAAACACATTGTATTTTACCATTGAGAACATTGAGATGTAGAAAACAAACTGTTAGACTGAACATTAAAATCAAGGAATATCAAAATTCAGGAAGTCAAAAAAAGTAGTAGCAATGAAATAATCATTTAGTGCTAAGTGTAGCCTATAATCTTAGGGAAAAAAAATATTATATGGGTTGCCATATAACTGTGAGGTGGGGTCTGTTTGCCAGGGTTGAAGCTTGTAGAGATGCAAGGTTAGGCTGGGGAGCTGCGACACCTTAATTTGGCATTATGCGTTCACTGTCAAAAACCCAGATAGTGCTGCAGTGCCCACTCTGAGGCTCCCGGTCCTGGTGGTCCGCTGACGGAGCCTTTCGGAAGTGAGTACTCACTGCATTAGGCTGAGGAGCTGATGCCAAAATCTACACGTTGTCAGCCTTTCTTATCACCGAGTATCGTTCCTTGTACTTTTGTATATTTTTATAAAATACTTTTGATGTCACTGATTATCACATTAACATGTCTTGTGTACATTCCCAGCTCCGTAGTCGTGGTAAATATAACAGACAAGGAGACAGTTTTCCTAATGATTTGTCAGTGTGATTATCGAGCACCAACTAGCACTGCGCCAGGCACTCCGTGCCATGTGCTCTCCTGACCTTAAACTCTGTTTCCTCGTCTGTACAGTGGATTTCGTAATCGGATCCTCATAGGTCTGTTGTGAGGATTAAACGGGTCGTACGTGATCGTGTTAGGTAGGTGGCCTCGGGACCATCATTACAGCCGCCCCGTGCAGTAGGGCGGTGGTGTCCCTGTGTTACCTGTGACCGCTCTCTCAGAGCCAGACCTGGAACGTAGACTACACCTTTCCTACCCCCCAACCTCGTCTGGTCAGAGGGTCTTCAAACACAGCTTTGTTGGGCAGAGTGGACATTGCCTACGTGCCGAAGGGCGTCTGAAGCCTGGCTTTTGCTGTGGTGGTTGTCACACTGGGAAGTGCGCCGTGTGCAGACAGCCAGTCGCCTGCTAGGATGCCTTTGCGGGCTGCGTGGCGAACGTGACCGGGTGTTGTTTTCCTCACAGGTGCACTTCTTGAAGGAGGGGTGTGGACACGACAACGTGTGCAACAGCAACCTGAAACTGGAGTATAAGTTTTGTACCCGAGAAGGAAACCAGGACAAGTTTTCCTACTTACCCATGTAAGAACCGCTCTGTGGCACTGGCAGGTGTGACTTTGGCTGTGTGGTGGCTTTTGTTAAAAGGGTTTGCTAAAACCGTATTGAGGGCTTTGTCAATTTTCTTTTCTTTCTTTTTTCTTTTTTAATAGTCAAAAAGGTATTCCAGAACTAGTTCTAAAAGATCAGAAGGACATTGCTTTAGAAATAACAGTGACAAATAGCCCTTCTGACCCAAAGAATCCCACAAAAGACGGCGACGACGCTCACGAAGCTAAACTCGTCGCAACTTTTCCGGACACTTTGACATACTCCGCGTACAGAGAGCTGAAGGCTTTCCCCGTAAGTGCAGCTCTAGACCAGCCGGGGGGGACACACCAGCACTGCGGCAAGGGACCGTGTTGTGATCTAGTGTGTTTTTCTGTCACAGGAGAAGCAGTTGAGTTGTGTTGCCAACCAGAACGGCTCGCAAGCAGACTGTGAGCTCGGAAACCCTTTTAAAAGAAATTCCAGTGTAGGTGATGCCTTCACATTACTGAATTTTACTGTTTCCAATGCCATTACAATGTCGATATGCTTGGCCTGTCTTGATGGCTATTTTTACTTTTTAGGTTACTTTTTATTTGATTTTGAGTACAACTGAGCTCACCTTTGACACCACAGATCTGGATATTAATCTGAAGTTGGAAACGTAAGCGTTACCTCAACCTTTCCATTTAGAATTATTTCATGAAAACACAGCCAGTCAATGAATTGGCCCTGATCTAATTCATAAAAGAAGTGTAATTGTAATGAGAAAACTGACTGTGCAAATAAAGCCCTATTGTTTCCTTTTCATTTTCAGAACAAGCAATCAAGATAATTTGGCTTCAGTTACAGCTTCGGCGAAAGTGGTTATTGAACTGCTTTTATCGGTCTCTGGGTAAGTGTTTGTGTTTAGCATAGCAAATCAGTGTTTGAAAGAACCATTTACAATCCTCACTAAAACTGGTGTTTTTTAATTTAACAGAGTTGCCAAACCTTCCCAGGTGTATTTTGGCGGTAAGGTTCGTGGTGAGGCAGCTATGGAATCTGAGGATGATGTGGGAAGTTTAATAGAGTATGAGTTCAGGGTAAGTTGTAGCAGTTGGTCCTTTTATTATGGAAACCAGGAGGTAGCACATACTAAATATGGTCTTGAACATGTAATTTTAATAAATAATGTTAATAAATAAGCCTGATAAACGTGCTATGAAAAGTGAGCCTGCCAGTTTTTAATCAACATACTGGTGTAAGTTTCCTCCAGAACAGAGAATAGCAGTTGTCATTCAACATAGCACTGTGTTCAGAGCCCAGTTCAGTTTGGTCTTTTCTTACCAGAGCGTTTTAGTGTGTATGTGATGTAGAAACAAATGGATAGTTGGTGCCCCCCTGCCCCTGGTTCTGTTTGTAAAATACAGGAAAATCTCAAAGTAACTTATATCTGGCTGTAGAATGTGTTATGATTTGTTTCTTCCTCCATTTTTAAGGCCATCTCTCTTACTGCTTGTGGTTAGTGTCCACTCACCTCTCGCAAGCCCAGTTTTGTGCTGGTAAATGTGGACTTGGCACATACCAATGAGGGAGACTAGTGATTGCTCTGAACCATTTCCAAATGGGCAAGCACAGTGACTCTGAGCCCTGTTGAATGAATGAACTTGAACACATGCTACAGAGTTGGATCATAAGTCGTGTGGGTCAGGTCTGTGGGGCTGGAATCGTGTTCCTGAAAGCAGAGTGACCATTGTTGAGGGGAACGTCTGAAATGAGCCCGCCCCTGACCACAGCAGGGTGAGGAGGCCGAATTTTCCTCTGTGCATCTCTTAACCGGACAGACACAGCTGAGACAGGTAGTGGTGGTGGCCGGGACGCCTCTGTGGGTGTGACTGAGAGAGGGCTTGGTGGGTTCTACAGCAGTCCTCCGCACATCTGAGCAGGGCTCCACCGCTTCTGGCTTCAGCTGCAGAGGTTGCTCTGAATCAGCTTGGCCTCGTAAATTCCTGGCTGCCATCATGGTTTACTCAGTGTTTCAGCTGTTCTCCCAAACCTCCCAAGGGTGAGAGAGGACAGAAGCAGCTTCATTTTCGTGGTAGGTGGCGTCTCCCAGAAGCAGGCTGTGGGTGCACTGCCGCAGCACGGGCTTTGTCACGTGCCAGGCGGGGTGGTTACAAACACAGGTGACTTTCCCCTGGGCACATAGAGAGCGGGCCTAGGTGTACCGTGGACTGTGCCGCAGGCAGGGAGCGGGGCATTGATGCACGGAGGGCTGTGCTGCATGTGGCGGTTGATCCTGGATGGAACACACCATCTTTTCTCTCCGACCTTTCCTATTTTTATTGACATGAATCTTTAAGTTCAAATCTCTATTTTGAATGTCCTATTTATAATCCAGTTTTAGAACCTTTGCTTTTATTGTAGGAATATGCCAGGTATTTTGGCTTTTTTCTCTTGGCAGTAAGAGCTGCTACTTAATTCTCCATCACGATAATTACACTGAGATAACACATACTATTTTTCTAACAGGTTATTAACTTGGGCAAGCCTCTCAAAAACCTCGGCACAGCGACCTTGAATATCCAGTGGCCAAAAGAAACTAGCAACAGCAAATGGTTGCTTTATTTGGTGAAAGTAGAATCCAAAGGATTGGAAAAGATAGTTTGTGAGCCGGAAAGTGACATAAACTACCTGAATCTAAAGGTATGTTTGTGGATTTATCTCAGGTTGCCATAGATGTAAATAGGAGAAGCTGGCCTTCGAGGGGACACCCATTCCTTTCCTTCGGAAACCGATGTCCTGGCCTGCCGACCTTTTCTTTGCTGGCACGGTTTCTCTTCCACAGTCATGTAACCAGGTCAGGCTGAGGATTTCTGTTGATGAGAGGCCATTATGGCTTCTGAGTCGGGCTCATTCACTACTTACTGAAGCAGGTGACATTTCCTCGAGGTTTATGAGCCCGTATGACAGAAGAAGGACTGGGACAGGCTCCTGGGGGGTGGCCAACCAGTGTTAACTCCCCACAGAACCACAGTCATTCCCCCAAATGCTGCACCTTAGCCAGTGACCTTGAAAGCCTTTCATTCCTGTTTTTTAAAAGAGTAAATATTGAGTGTTTATTGTGTCTTGGGCACTGTGATCAGCATTTTGTTTGCATTTTCTCATTTTATTCTCTTGATAGTCCTGGGAGGTATTTTTCTTCATCATTTCATAGTTGAGGAGTATAAAATTCAGAGAAGACAGATGAACTTTCTGAGTCACTCAGCAGTTAAGAGGCAGATTCAACATCCAGCCTCAGCTCTACTTGCTTTCAAAGCCTTCCTATGTACCTGCTCTCACTCCGCCTCCGCGCTTACGTGGTGTGCCCGCTCTCGCTCCGGCTCCGCGCTTGCGTAACTGGTTTATCGTTCACACGCCAGTGATGGAGACTTGTTTTGTTATTGAATGTCTGCCTCTTCTATCCTAAGTTCTAAGGTGACTGGGTGCAATCATTGTTCATAGTTGGTAGCTTATAGAATGAACCTCTACTCATGGACTTTGAGAAACAAGGCGGTCCATATTTCTAACCCTTATTTTAAGGAAAATGCAATCACAAAACTTCTTACATGGCTTAGTTTTTAGTACTCTAATTTGAATAAGTCACATGCCAATTCTTTTGGCTTTTTCCCCTGTTCTCCAGCATCACTTATTTTTTCAAGGTATGCTGACTTTTTACTATATGTAGGCCCTGAACTGGTGCTGGGGATACAGGAATGAGATTTGACCCCTGTCTTAGGATGCTCAGGGTTTGGTGGGGCGGCAGAACAGAGAAAGCCTCCTTCTCTCCCTCGGTTTTGAGATCAGAGTAGGAAGAAATTACCTTAATAAACTTGAAATGAGATAATAACCCTTGCCAATTTTATACTTCAATTATTTTTTAAAGATTTTATTTATTTATTTATTTTTAGAGAGAGGGCAAGGGAGGGAGGGAGAGAGAGGGAGAGAAACATCAGTATGAGAGAGAAACATCAATCGGTTGCCTTTTGCATGTACCCTGACTGGATACCGAACCTGCAGCCCAGGCATGTGCCTTGACTGGGAGTTGAACCCGGCAACTTTTTGCTTTGTGGGATGATGCCCAACCAACTGAGCCACGTGGTCAGGACCACACTTAAATTATTTCTGTGCCTTTGGTGACAGGAGACGGGCAAATATTGTGGATTATGTGAATTTGGCATCATTTGGGAGGGGGTACCCAAGGGGTTCGTACCATCACGATGAAGAATTGTAACCGAACGCAGCTGCTTCTCTCTTTGAAAGCCAATACTTGAGAGGCAGGTGCTGAGGTAAAGGAAAGAGGTTCATTCAGGTGCTGGCCACCTGAAAGATGCAGGACTCTTGTCTCCACACCTCAGTCCAGGTAGAGGTGTGTATAAGGAGGGAGGGGGGAACGGAAAAAAGGTCAAAGGAGGGGGTTGAAAAGTTCTCTGCGGGCACAGTCCATTCCGACGAGGGCAGTGATGGTCCCATGTGCATCGCCCAGGTTCAGTCATCCCGGCTTCACCTCATCCTGGCTCCACAGTCGAAGGTCAGCAAATCCCCTGGAGCGGGGATGCCTGGAGGTCAGGGTCTATCTCTTTTGAAGTTAGTTCCTAGGATTCTTATACAAACATGCCGTTCATCTACAAGCCACACATTTTCAGCATTTACAGAAACAATGTCAAAAGAATGGTGGGGTGGGTTACAAATGCCCAGAGTTACAAATCCCTACTCTTGGCAGAATTATGTTCAGTGGAGTGATTAGCTATATAATTCTTTCCAGGAGTCTCACAACTTGAGAAAGAAACGGGAAATTGCTGAAAAACAGATTGACGAAGGCAGAAAATTGCTTTTGTTTGGTGAAAGAAAATACCAGACCCTTGTAAGTATTTTTAAGAGTTGCGTCTCTGACGGAGGAGGGGAGGAAGGTCTTCCCTAACCCCTTGCACTTCACCTCGGCTCTCCCTTCCCTCCCCAGAACTGCAGCGTCAACGTGAAGTGCGTGAACATCCTGTGCCCGCTGCGAGGCCTGGACAGCAAGGCCTCCATTGTTCTGCGCTCGAGGCTGTGGAACAGCACCTTTCTAGAGGTGTGGCCCTTCGTGAGGCTGTCCCCTGGAAGTCATTTGCCAGCTCCTAGGACATTTGTTACTTCCCTAATGCATTCGCTAACTTTGTCTCCAAACAGGAATATTCTAAAATGAACTACTTGGACATTCTCGTGCGGGCTTCCATTGATGTGACTGCTGCCACCGAGAATATCAAGCTGCCGCATGCTGGCACTCAGGTGAGAAGTTCTCCAGGATTCATTCGGCGTAAATCACTCTTTCCTCTACCCTGTGCCAACGGCCTGAGCACGTGCCGCTTTGGTGGTCATTTCACAGCGCCGTTACCCCTATTAAGGAAAGAGAATTCAGCTAATGTCTTAAGGTGCTGCCACCTCATGCAGTAGTTCTGGGGTCATCCGATTCTGCTGTGCACATGGCAGGTTCCAGGGCTGCTGGCTTGACGAAGTAAGAGGTGCGCCTCCCAACTCTGTGGGAACCGTGTCTTAAGACTGTCCCTGATGCTATAGTGGTTCCTGGAGGACCCCAGTGGTGGTGACCTCACTGCTTTATGGTGTAGCTTGTGCCGTGTGTGGCCAGCTGCAGGGCTTTGGCTTGCCAGAAACGTTAGGGGAAAGAAGTGAGCCAAGGCGGGCTGCTGTCGGCTTACCGGAGAGTCAGAGAAAAGAGGGTCTTGGGGGGATGGGTTCAGGGGGTTACTCTGGAAAGAGCTACTGCTGCCCATTGCTCCCTGGTTGCAAGCCTGGTGGGTTCTGCTTAGAATTTAGGAGATGCACGCCTAAACCCTACGCAGGTGGGGGAAGAAGAAGGAAGGGAAAGGTGCCTGTGTGCTCTGCTGAGGGAGAGCAGGCTGGGTCCTCCTCTTTGGGATTTTAAAGGCTGGGAGCTTAGGGGAGGGTCTCAATAGAATATGTATCACTTTTCCAGGTGTGTCCTTTCAGGGACATGGTCTGCGGTGATTGGTTGGCACCAGGCCAGGGGTTCATTGTTCCCCGCCTGGTTTTGCTGCTTTTGTGGATGTGGACCTAAAATACAACTGAGGCCTTAATGTTTTCTCTAAGGAGGAAAGCCAGGGAATTGTTCTAGCTTCCTGCTATCCTGCCTCATGAAGAATTTTGTGGTCTAGGAGATGGGGAACCAGGCAAGCGTTGTTGAGTTAAGCCAAGGTGGGGGAAGAGGTTGTTTTTCGGTTGTACTTATGTTCCCCATTTCATTCCTAAGGAAGTAGGGAGAGAGTATCTAAGCTGCCAAAGATAAAAGGAAATGTTAGGTAAAAATGTAGGGACATCACTTTTCAGGGGATTGAGATTTTTTTTGGGGGGTACTCTAAATTTGGAGAAGAACTTAAGATGGGTCCTTTTATAGGATGGATTTCTGATATGGGGAACATTCACTAAGGGGAATATGTCTTTAATAGAGTTTTATAAAAGGTATGAAAATCCCTTCATCAGGTGATTTCTTACACTGATACTTAGCAGCAGTGGAGGGTGTTCCATTACAGAGTGAGCGAGGGGAGCACCTGGCAGTGGGCCAGCCGATGCGGTCCCAGCGCTGCTCACTGACGGTGGAATTAATGCATCAGCAGAGCTTAAGCCCCTTTCCCCTCACAGGCTCCTGATGGGTGACGATCACATGCCTAGGTCATCCCTATGGAAATGCCTGGATTTTAATGAAACCAAAAAAAATAGTGTTTTTGGAGTTGGAGTAAGCTCTAGTCATGCTAACCTATCACTGTGCACCAGCAGCGGTCGCTGTGGGAAGTGAGCAAAGGCCTCTCAGAGCCGTGGGAATTGTGGCTCCCCCAGCCCAGTTCTGAGGCCAGTGTTTCCTTGTTACTGAGCCTGACTGGAGAATGACGGTCATCATAAAACAAAAACAAAACCCTCCCTGGCTGGTGTGGCTCAGCTTGTTGGAGCATTGTCCTGTAACTGAAAGGCTGTGGGTTCGACTCCCTGTCAGGGCACATGCCCAGGTTGCGGGATCAGTCCCCAGTCCGTGTGCGGACGACACCTGGTCCAGTGTGTGCAAGAGGCACCTGATCAGTTATTCTCTCTCACATCGATGTTTCTCTCTCTCCTTTCTCTCTCTCTAAAAGCAATGAAAAAATATCCGTGGATGTGGATGGAAAAAAACCCCTTAGTTGATAATTGAAGTAAACAAATGCTAAAACTACTCACTGGCCTCTCGCCTTCCCGGTCCCCAGCATGGCCTTGTACACAGAAGCGGTTCGCAGAGCACATCTGCCCTTTAAACGGGTCGCCCAGCCCCCACCTTCAGCCCTCCCAGTCTTTGCCCAGTGAGTTGTGTGGGAATTCCTACAAGGCTCCAAGTTCTGCTTAGAATGGTAGCCAGACCCGGGGCTTAGAGCGCTCAGCTGGATTCCCTCCTGCCCACCCTGCCACCCTGGACTGCAGAATCAAACGTTACCTTGTTCGGTCAAGAGGCTGTTGGATCGTAGCCTTTTGTGGGAGTGATTTCCTCCTATTATCAGCCGTTTTAAAAGCTTTGGTATATACAGTGTGATTAGAATAAGGGTGATTCTCCTTGGCGTGGACCAGTTTCTCTCTCCACATCCAGTTTTATAAGAATGTATTCTTACAAATGAAGATGGCCCTTCCAAGTTGTCACCTTGCCCCAGAGGTCACACTGGGCACCTTCCCTAGAGAAGCATATTTCATTGAAATTCAGCACGGGCTAGTTGAAGTTATCTTTTTCTTTCACATCACATCACATCAACTATATTATTTCTTCACTCGGTTCATCAGAACCAGTAATCTTAAGAAAGGGTGTTATCGTCTTACAGCTGGGATACCTGTGGGGGCAGGGGGGCAAGGGGAAGTGAGCTGGGGCCCCCTCTGGGCTGGGGGCTAGGGAGAAACCTCACAGAGCAAAACAGGAAACGGGGTGGCTGGTGAAGGTGTTTACGTCAGTGTAGTTGGCTGAAAGTCTGCATGTGAATTTCTTCCCACGAAATGTTTGAAGAAAAGTAGTCCTCTTGCTTTTTAAGTATTTTCTGAGTCAAATAGGGTCAATTGATGTTTTCTAGTGTTAGTAGAAAGGGAAGTACTTTAATGAAGAGATTTTTTTTTTTTAAGACTCAGAGTTGAGAAGTATTGGTGCGCGGTATAGGCATAGAAACATTCTCAGGCAGCATCCAGTGTCCAATCCTAATATAGAATACTTGGCTAAACACTTCTCAGAGGGTAAATGCTCCCTCTCCGTTTTGTTCATTCTTCGTGTGCTCAGAAATAGCAGATAGATCTCTGGTCGGTGTAGTTTATGAAATCCCATTCATAGCAGCCACCGGGTCTTTTACGTGCTTTGGAAAATCTCCCTGTGTCACAAACATGACCCCACAATCTAAACCCACGTTAACCCGTTGTTGTGAATTGCCATAAACAACTTTTTAGATTTCTAAATGATCCCTTTTTATTTAATCAATATTTGCCAATTATGAAATGTTTAGACATTGTTTCTCATCAGCTACTCTAAGCAGCCTCTGAATGAATTTGCTATCCTAAGCAGAAGTTAAAATGGTATCAGTCATGGAGCTCCATCCCTGTTTTTGTATTTCACAACATCTTTAAAATCTGAGTGAGGAATGTAGGCCAATTATGCATAAACTGGCCTTGTTATTTTCATTGCTGAAAACTAATTTTTAAAAAGTGCTCTGGCCAGATAGCTCAGTTGATTAGAGTGTTGTCCTTGTATTACAAGGTTGTGGGTTCGATCCCCTGTTGGGGCACATATAAGAATCCGCCAATGAATTTGTAAGTAAGCAGAGCAGCAAATTGATGTTTCTGTTTCCCTCTCTCTTCCCCTCCCCTTTCCTCCTCTCTCTCTAAAATCAGTACATAAAGTTTTTTAAATGATCATTCTCAAAAAGATACCAGGTTATGTAGATGAAATAAGTTTGGCTGTGTATTAATAACTGTTATAACTTGTTGAATGATGATTTATTATATAATTTTATCTACTTTTGTTAACAAAATTTTTTATAGAGGTAAGTTGACAAATAACCACTTTGTCAAAACATAACCTTGCATTTTCCAGGTTCTGGGGGAAAGATCTCTAAGGAATGCATCTTGAAGTAATATTTCGTTATTAAGGGAGAGGATTTTGCATCAGAAAGGCATCTCATCCTTCCACAGGCTGCATTGTCTAAAGTGTGTCTGGAAGCATCGGTAGGACTGCAAGTTCTTGGTGTTGACTGTCTTCCTGTTTCGTAATCATGTTGCTTTCTTGTGTGGCCCGTAGGTCCGTGTGACTGTGTTCCCCTCGAAGACTGTGGCTCAGCATTCAGGAGTGCCCTGGTGGGTCATTCTGGTAGCCATCCTTGCTGGAATTTTGATGCTTGCTCTGTTAGTTCTTTTATTGTGGAGGGTAAGTTATAACTGGCATTTGAATTCATGATTATAAACTCTATTTCATGTTTTTAAAAAAGTGAATTAACACTGATAGTATATATATATTTTATCATCGATTTCTTCTTCCCAACACTTTATTATGAAACTTTTCCAGCATACAGCAAACTTGAGAATTTTGTAATAAGTTCCTGCATATCTCCCTAATACCTCGTTTTTAAAGGTATATTATTTATATGGTATAAGTTTCTTAAATGTATAATTTTTGGTGTTTTTCACATATAATTTAGCATGTGTGGCAAATAACAATTTTAAAATTTTTATACTTTATCATTTTCTTTAAGATCAAATCATTTTCTAAACCTAAGGCATGTTGTTGGGTGTCACATTAATCTGAATCTGTTTCCCTGTTAATTTCAACTTCTGTGAAGAAATATTCATGGCAGCCATTGGGGTTTGTTATCATTGCAGCTAGGTTAGGAAGATAAAATGATGAATTTAATAAATAACTCCATCTCAAGGGGATTATCGTAGCCTGTATAAAACACGAAGAAGATTCGAGTTCAATATGATGTTCTTTATTACAGTTGGCTGCCGCAGCCCTCTGCGGCAAGGGTGGTCGTGGGATAGGGTGAGGGACTGAAAAAACGGAGAGGACCAAATGCTCTGCTGGCATAAGGCAATTTTATTCAGAGCTACAAGTCTTTTTATACACGTTAGGGATAGATAGCAACTAGCTGAATACAAAGGCTAAGTCATTAGTCACTCCCTTGAGAACAGGTCCTTCTTCTTGCGTGATCTGGCTTCGGCCCCAGGATGTCTTGTTCTCATAGACTGACCTTGCAGTGGAACACTGATTATCAAGCACATACTCTTCCCAGGGTTGAGAAGCAGTCAAGGCCTGAGGAGTTGTCAAGGCCGGAAACCAGGCCTGGTCACCACACCCGCGGTGCCAGACCCTATCCACGACCCTATTAGACCCTCCTGGGCTACTACAGTTGGCCCTGCAAATAAAATGTAGTGCCTTCCCCCTGCTTCCTGCAGTACCTGGTTTACATAACCAAAAAGTATGTGGGTGATGGGTGCTCACTCTTTGTTGCCAGAGATTATGACGTATAGATTTTGGGTTTATTCTCAGTAATGGAGGTCCATAGTCCCTTATCAACCATTACAATTACAAAAATAACCCCAAAAACCCAAAACTTGGGAAATTGAAAGTTCGTAATGACCTCTTTGGCAGTAAAACTTGACCTGATGTGAAGAGAGGCTATTTATAGTCTTTGTCCTTTATTCATTAATTTTACTGCAGAAATATTAAGGTGTTGGTTACAGCAGCACTATGTATGTAGCATATTGCTTTCCTAAAATCCCAGAAACTCTAGATTTCCAAACATAACTGGTGGAGAGGGTTGTGGATAAAGAATTAGTAACCTCAACCAACAATCTCCAGGATCAAACTATCCTTATCCTTTCCTTGGATCCAAAAGTATAATGGACAAGGTTCAGCATATTCACATTTTCAAATATTGGTCGTCTTTTTCTTTTTTGCTTTATTTTTCCAAGTAACTTCCTTTTGCCAATCTGAGATAGTGTACTGGTGTCCTCCAAACGTATGATTGAAGCTTGGTAGCTACTTACGCCAAGATTCATCGCGCATGGTGCATCAGCCAGTCCTATCTCTGGTGTTCACTGAGGCGGTAGGCTTCTCTGGTTAAGTACAACCAACCAATATAGGGAATGCCCTGAAAATTATTTTGATAAAGAACTGAATTTAAAGTTTGATATTTGAGGATGGTTTTCTTATGTTCTCTGGAAGAGGTCAAAAAGGATAGTCTTTTTTCTGGAGCAGGTCTCATTGGCAGTCTTTTCTTTTCTTTTCTTTTCCTTTCTTTTTAATCCTTACCCAAGGACATGCTTATTAATTTTAGAGAGAGAGGAAGGGAGGGAGAGAGAGAGGGAGAAAACATTGACGTCAGAGAGCAGCATTGATTGGTTGCCTCTCATATGTGCCCTGTCTGGGGACCTCTAGGTTGTACCCTGACTAGGGCTGAACTCACAACCTAGGTATGTGCCCTGACCAGGAATCGAACCCATAGCTTTTTGGTGTATGGGATGATGTTCCAACCAAGTGAGCCGCACTGGCCAGGGCTCATCATCAGTTTTTAATGAGGGTGAGACACAGCAGCGGGTTGAGAGTTAAGAAATCCAAGCTGTATAATCTTGGGCAAATCACTTCACTTCCCTGAGATACTGGTTTGCCTCAGCTGTTTAATAAATGAGTTTGATTAGATAATCTCACTGTCTCTTTTCTTTTGTAAGTTCTAAAGTACTCTAACTCACACGTGAACTCTAAATATCTACCTCCCTCACATGAAAATCATTTTTATTACTTTACAGATACTCTTCTTTCTGAAACCGAACTATTTGTTTTTATGTATTAAAGTCATAGAGCTTTAGGACCAGGAAGGACTCTAGGTCAGTATCCTCAAAATTGGGTTTTGCTCACCCACATAGGTGCCAAGACTACGCAGGGTGGCTAAGGCCAACATCCCCGCTTCAATCAGACCAGTTCTGATTTCATCTGCTTTAAATAGTGGGATTCTGCATAGGATTTTGTTTAGAGGTAAGAGAGAAAAGTCCTCCAGGCTGGCCCACTCACCTTCATTTTGCGAACAAAGATGCGCGTGCCCATGGATATTGAGACGGTTGCCAAGTTGGAGGCAGGACCAGGCTCTGGGTTCCTGGCATCTTTCTTTTCCTGCCTCATTTACTAGCATATGTTATTGTACTTTGGTTGGGAGTATTAAATTGAGGGTCACAAATAAATATGAAGGTAAGTAGCCTAGGTCAACGCTGCCCAAGAAAACTTTCTGTAGTAATGGAAATGTCCTGCGGCTGCACTATCCAGTATGGTAGCTTCCGTATTGTACAAAGCAGATCTGGACTTTTATCTTCATGAGTTGCCAGACTTGGAAGCAGAACTTTGTGGGAGGGCAGAGATTTATTCAACCATGTTATATTTCAAAGGGCAGTTCCATGGCTTTAGGAACTAGATAAAAGGAAGTAGAGAAAGTTCTCCATTGCTGAATAAAGGGAATTACAGTAGAAAGTGGGATTACAGTTTGATACTCATGTAGAGTCCTAACCTGAGGAGTGTGGATTTCTACCGCATCAGGGTGACGTGGCGGGTCAGAGTTTGAAAAATGACTACAATCATTCTTTCCTGATGGTATATTTGAACTTAAATTGTGATTTACCCCGCAAATTCAAAGTCCTCAAGTAGATGGCATTTGTTCCCTACAATTTACTGTGAAAAGCAGAAAAACACAGTATCTCTGTTTTGTTTTTTGTGCTAAATCTTACTTAGAGAATTTATTCTTTAACTTTTTGTCTCAATAAGCTTCAGAAGTCAATTTTATGCCTATTTTAGGGTCCATATTCTTCTGTAAGAAGAGACCACTCATAGCTACTTTCCTTTTTAGGACGATTTTTGTCACCAAGATTTCTGTTACAAATAGAGGAATAATTAGCTGACTGATGTAACCCATGTAACTATTTGACCTGAGACCAGGGTAATGTAGTTGGGTTGATTGCTGTCCAAAAGTATCAGAGCGCAGTGGCTGTTTACTTGTGGTTGATTTATACTGGTCTCTTTGTAAACAAGTTGTGAATGGAAAACAGGTTAAAATCTGAGATATTCTTTTGTTTAGCTCTTCACAAAACTGTAAAACTGACCAAATACCTTGCTTCCTTGTAGTGTGGTTTCTTCAAGAGAAATAAGAAAGATCATTATGATGCCACATATCACAAGGCTGAGATCCATGCTCAGCCATCTGATAAAGAGAGGCTTACTTCTGATGCATAGTATTGATCTACTTCTGTAATTGGTAATTGATCAATGTTTTTTCATTGCTAGCTGTGGGACCTGCTATGGTTGTGGTGGCTAACTTTAAGAGCAACAGCTTGCTGTGTGTGTCCCATTAACAGATGTTTTCAAATGTCCACACTGGCTTGCCTTGCTTGGATTTATTTTATTTATTTCACTTGAAAGCTCAAGTTTGTTTGTTTTTTTAATGCACAAAGAATCGTTCATTGCAGGTGAGTTATTTCTGTTGTTACACATGACCCACAGCAGTGAAGAAGCCGCAGTCTTTCTACGCACAGAAGGAGGCTTAGTAGCCCACTTTCCCACATGTCGTTAACTCAGTATGCAGCATCCCACTTGCAATTTCAAAGATGCATAAGAAATCATTCCCGATTTCTTATCCATTTTGGAATTTCCTACAGATAGACGCTTTATGTTGACTGTCTAATTAACCTGTTGCATGTTGGAAACGGTGTTTCTCTGGATGAGAAGGCTTTCTCGCTGTCATCTTTTTGATCTCCTTGCTATTAAGTGGTGGGAGAAGGCTCGGAATGCTTTTATTGTTGCTCAGAAATTGTTTTATGCTGGCTAAGCATGCACCTTCCTTTTCCCGCATATCTACCTGAGGTCAAAGACCATTACAACAGACTATGGCTTTTGCCATGATGGACATTACGGCCAATTTCAGAAGATAGTTCATTACCAAAGTGACCTTCAGTGTACAAAATTCTAGTACAAAACTCTGGACAGTTTTTATTTCAATATATTGTAATGGAGTTTGACCTTGTTTCATATTCCTAGAGATTTGATTCAACCTTGGGTCTCAGTTGATTTTAAGTTATGTTTTGCTTCTGTTGCTTGCAAATCCATGGAAACAGGAATTGGCGGTGATTCCTTTTTCCATTTCTGTGGGCATGAGAGGATGGAACTCGTCCCCCAGTCCCTCCCGTGCACTGTCATGATGAACCCCAACATTGCCATTTTGGTGTTACATGTTACCCTTGATTTCCTTCTTTATTTAAGTGGGTCAAGAGCCACATTTTATAATACATACGTATTTTTTGGCTTTTTTGCACAAAATAATAAAGGAGTCCATGTAGAAATGGCCTTAGAACATTTCTTGTCCATATTCCTATTGATTTCAGTGATAACTATACACATAATTTTCTTTTGCCCCATGACACTTTTATAACATAAATTCATTCAACATAAATGTTCTGTTCCTGTTGCGTTCACATAATAAACACATTAATTGACCATTCTAAGTATCTTCCTCATCCTTCTGTGTTTTTTAATTGAAAACATCTTTTTTAAAAAGGCATTTATATATTTTATTCACTTAAAATACCCAGTCTGATTGTTTAATTATCCAGATGTGTTCTCAATAAAAACCTACTTTGAATCAGATTGACTATTTTGTAAAAAATGAATAAAATGTATATTGATTTAAAAGAGAGAAAGAAATTAGGTAATGCTCTGAAATTCAATCTAGTAGTACTTTCTTCAAGTTCTCTGTGGTACATGATTGATTTTTCTGCAGGATAGAGTTCCTACAAGATTTATAAATGAAACAGCTTAATTTGGAAGCACAAATCCAGGCAGTGTAAATTACCTCCTAGCTCATGAGCGATGTGTCCCAGGGCCTTGGAGAAGAGAGGATTCTTAAACTGACCCGTATGAACACTGGCGTATTCAAACTGTAATTTGTAAAATATCTGTGACTGAGTTTCATTTTGTTAGTGGGGTAGGGGCATGAATAATCTTTGGTTTATGGCCTTTCAAAAATTGTTTCTCAAGAGGATGTTCTAATAATCTAAAAAATAGCCTTTTACATATAATATTGTAATTATTTTTAAAAATGGAAGCACTGTTTCATAAACATAAACTTTAGTAAGGAGCTAGCTTACATGGTTTCAAAATGTAAAGACAAGATGGAAAAACAGACTTTTCTTCCAGTTTCACAGCTATTTTTCTTTTCCATTTATCCCCACTAGCTTTTTAACCTTTTAGATCTTTCTTACAAAAAATCCATGTCTTTTTTCCTTAGTCCAGACGTAGGCAGAGCTGAACAGAAAGCTTAGATATTCCCCTGGAGTGCGCTTGCTGTCCCTGAGCTTACTTACTTTGCTCTGCTCCTCTCTCCCCCTTCTCCAGTGCGGATTCTTTAAACGCTCGAGGTACGATGACAGCATCCCCCGGTACCAAGCTGTAAAGATCCCGAAAGAAGAGCGCGAGATCAAAGATGAAAAATACAATGATAACCTGGAAAAAAAACAGTGGATCACCAGGTGGAATGACAATGAAAGCTACTCCTAGGGGGGCCAGAGGAGCCTTCGCCCAAACTGCTTCTTCCTCACCCAACTCAGAAATTCAGACGGTTTAAAAGCCTGACACCCGAATACTGATTTCAGACAGACTACACATAGTACGAACCTACAGTTTTAACTGCTGTGGACATTATCACGTAGCCTAAGGCTTCTCTTTTGCACAGCCAAATGTAAGACTGTTGGGATGGATTTTTCTTTAACTGTCTTAATTTAACTTTCTGGATTGCCTTTGTTTTTGGTGTGGCTGACTCACACGTGCCAGGGAAGGGCCTGCCCAGTCACGCTCATCTGACATCCTCCTGATAGAGTAGCCGGAAGACGCCACCCCAGTCACCATGCCAGTGGAGTGACCGTCGACATGCCTCCACAAGCATCTCCCCACAGGATTGGAGAACCTGCCAGTTACCTGTGCCCCCCATCACAAGACAGTGCCATAGGGGGACTGTGTTTCAACTCCAAGTGCGATCTTAAATTAAATGTGCAATAGGAGGTGATGTTGCCATCCTGCCATCTTTTCCCATTTCCTCGAGGTGTGAATACTTGTTCACACCGAATGCACCCAGGCTCCATTCTCCCTTTTCACTAAAACACACAGGTGCAACAGACTTGAATGCTAGTTATACTTGTTTGTATATGGTATTTATTTTTTATTTTTTACAAACCATTTTGTTATTGACTAACAGGCCAAAGATTCTCCAGTTTACCCTTCCGGTTGGATTAAGCAATCAGAATTAGAATATGGGAGGTCAATGGTTTGACCTAAAGTACTTACTGCAAAAAAGAAAATAATTCTTTATAAATGTACCAGAGAGTTGTTATAATTTACAGATAAGTTTAAGTTATTAAAACATCTTCCTTCATGACAATGCTTACCCTTACCCTGTCCCTCCAAACCCAAAAGTTTTGTTTAAGAAATAGGCTTAACCGTTAGATGTTTAGTTCTTAACAGACATCGGAGATTTTTGAGTTTAGAGCCCTGTGTGATCATTCCGAACTTCATGCTATAACTTCCAGGAACTCTTGGAAATAATGGGTTTGTTTTTTGACCTTCTGTCACTGCTGTATGTACAGGACTTGAAAGAAATGGTGAGTGCCTATGGTGGGTCCATGCCGATCCAGTGGAAGACTACTGAATACCTGATACCAAAAGTCAGATTAGAACGTCGTGGACTTTAAGTGTTAAATGTTATTGGAATTGCTTAATGTGGGTCAGTGTTCTTTTTTTTTTTTTTTTTCCTTTCTGTGTTCCCTCCCCTATCTATATTCCCAAAATTACTTTAGGACTACTCTGACAAGACCTTTACGTTGTTTTTTACCTGTAAAAATGTAGGAGTACAGGAAGACATGGTTCTGTCATTCAATAGAGATTGAATAGACGTGAAAGCCGAGTTTTTTAAAAAATTACTGTGCTTCACAGTGTTCAGTTACATGGGGAGCCGCAGCTACAGGTGCTACTTTGTTCGGCTGTAGTACAGGCAGTGTCTCATTCTTTTAAAGGAACAAAATACAGCTATGTACCATTGTTGCTTTGGAGTTGTTGTTTTTTTTCTTTTTTGGAAATCTTATACCCTTAAGATACTAAAAACATTATTCTAGTAGTACTTTGGACTTTTCATTCACAGAAATTGTTTTACAAACAATATTTTGTTTACAAAAATCTCTCGAGAACAGGTCATAACAGTGTCTTAAAATCTCAGTTTCTTGCTTAGGTAACTTGGAACCTCATGCACTGGCTTTGTAGGTTGCTAAGAAGCTGATATTTTGAACGTGTTTATAGACCTTTGTTATAAAAACGAATGTCCTTGAAAGGGGGGAGGGGGTGAAAGGGTGGTTCAATGACAAAAAAAAAATGGGAATGTAATGATGTTTAAAATGTCATCTCAAGTCAAGACACTGGTCTGTTTGCATTTGATACATTTTTATACTAACTAGCATTGTAAAATTATTTCATGATTAGAAAATACCTGTGGATATTTGTATAAAAGTGTGAAATAAATTTTTTATGAAAATGTTCCTTGCTTAGTAACATGGCATTGTATATGGGAAGCAAACTCTCAAATTATAAGTAATCTGAATTGCTTTTCTTTTTATTGCATCAGCCAAACTAAAGTTTTCGATGTTTTTATTTATTCTTCGTGTCCCATATCATCTCAGATCAGCCAAAGATGTTAGTACCGCCCGCCCCCCCGTATCCCCCCGCCACCCCGCCCAGAAATGCAATGTATTTAAGATTGAGGGTTCTTTTTCCCCTTTGGCTCTCCTGTCAGTTGATACTCAAAAGGAAATGATCTTAAAGATGGTTTGGTCAAGATATCTACAAATAGGGAGATACCTGTTTGCACTGGTTCATCTTCTTCAAAGGCTGTGTCTGTGAAGGATAGGGTATTATTTAGCAGTGATACCATGGCGTGACAAATAAGGTTCTTATGGCAAAGTTGCTTTCTCCTTAGAACATATTTGGGATGTGAGAGCAGTCCAGCTGTGACATGTGTCATTACATTGTCCACCAAGGACTGGTTGAGCAGAGTTGACTGGTCAGATTTTTTTTTTAACCAAAGTATTCTGTTTAGATTGAAGTGATTTTATGAGACTTCTTTTATGAAGATATATAAATGTCCCAAAGAAATGTATAGTTGTACTTTTTAATGAAGGGCCAGAGGCTGTGAATCTTTTTAGCCACAGTTGCATGAATACACCCAGATTAAATTTCTATAATAATGTATAGTCACCATAACCATTAAGGACGTCAGTAGCTGTGGATTGGCTAGGGCTGTGGCCTAAATGACCTCCAGTGCTGTATATGACTCCTGTGATTCCACTTCCTTCTCGCCCTCTCAAAAAGCATACAGGAGTGCCTGGCAGTTATAATGGCATTATTAGTACAGGGCTGTCCTTGATTCGTTTGCAAACACTGACACTCGTTGGTTGCAGAGCACTTGCTACAGCCTCATCAGAGTCATGCCCGGTTGTGGCTCCTGTTGTGCCCTTGTAGGGCGGATGTAGGTGGGGAATGTTTTAAACTGTCCAGACCTGGGAAGTAAGCGTAAGACTGAGCATTCTACCCTAAAGGAAAACATCTTAATGAGAAACTGATCTCATACACTAGGTCACGGAACAGCGATGTGGGAAGATAGACTGGGCTTGATCGGTGGTTTTGTTTTGAAGGAGAAAAAGAGTGAAATGCTGTGGGGGGCTGGGTTCCATATAAGTACATCCTCGGGGCTGAGAAAACAGAGTGTGGAAGAGCTGTTTGATCGGCCTGAGTAGCATAAAGTAAATGATTAAAGGCAATTCCTCGAGACCCAGGGATAGGGTCCAACCACTTAGACTGAGGGGAAGGCAAGGTTCCAAGACATAAAGTAAACTTGAGAATGATTTCAAAAGAGTGGCTATTGCAAAGAAGTTAATGGGTATCTGTTCTTCTAGGAGTTCCTGATTATGATAAATGGCAAACAAGTATTTTCTTTCTTGAGCCTTAAAAAATAGGTTTTGCTGACTCAGAAAGGCATCCTACCCAGCTGGTGGAATGTGAGAGTGAGTGCTGAAGCCACCTCTGTAGCGGTGCTGCCAGAAGACCCATCTGGGAGGAAAGTTATAAAGGGGCTTCATGGTTAAATCCTCTAAAGATAGTGAACTGCAAAACAAATCTGAGTAAGAAAACTGGTCCAGCACAGTGCAAGGGTGGACAGGCACCCACAGAGGGTAAAGCTAACCAGATAATGGTTGATTATATGAGTGAAAGAGTCAAGTGCAATTCTTGCAGCAGTCAGAAAGTTTAAATGCCTCGATCTCTCCTTTGCCCTTGCCCTAGAGCCATTTCTCAGTCTGACGGACTGCGCCAGGGTCATTGAAAGGGGCAGAGACAGACCTGTAGAGGTTGGATAAAATTTCTCATGTACTATTCCTTCTAATACAACATCCACAGAATCTCAAATTATAGGGACAGAGTATGCTGCTTCTATTTTCTCAAGGCCCAGCAGATAAATATTCATCAGTGACCTGTAGATTTGAGTATTCTCTTAAGATCCTGACATTTGAGATGGAGTTAGACATGGTCCAATCATTTTCCCCCCAAAGTCTAAGGATGTTATTAGGCTCTGGGGGTACACACAAATGGCATTGGCTCTGACCTTTTAGAGGAAGCTTATATTTTATTTTTTAAATTCATGTTTATGATTTATTCTATTACAGTTCCCACTTTTTCTCCCTTTCCCTATGCACACTCAGCCTACCCTCTCCCCTCCCGAAGCCAATCCCCATGGGTTGTGCGTAAATGTTCTTTGATGAGTCCGTTCACCATCTTTCATCCCGTCCCCACCTCTTTCTGACAGCGGTCAGTCTGTTTCATGCATCTAGTCTTCTGTTATTATTTTGTTCATTAGTTCATTGTGTTCATTAGATTCCATACACAAAAGCGAGGTCATGTGGTATTCAAGTTTCTTCTTTCTCACTGCTGTGTAGTGTTATGTAAATGTACAACAGCTTTTTTATCCACTCATCATCTGATGGGCACTCAGGCTGTTTCCAAATCTGACCCTATTATAAATAATGCTGCAGTGTACATAGGGGTGTTTATATTCTTTTGAATTAGTGTTTCTGGTTTCTTCAGGTAAATTCCCGGAAGTGGGATTGCTGGGTCATAAGGCAGTTCCATTTTAATTTTTTGAGGTCTCTCCACACTGCTTTACACAGTGGCTGCACCAATCTGTATTCCCACCAACAGAGCACATTCCCCTTTCTCCACATCCTCACCAGCACTTGCTGTTTGTTGATTTATTGATGATAGCCATTCTGACAGGTGTGAAACGATATCTCATTGAGGTTTTAATTTGCATTTCTCTGATGACTGATGTTGAGAATGAAGAAGCTTATGATGCTGACAAACAGTTGGATTCAGTTTACATAAGTAGCAGAATTCAAAGTCTTGTGCTGTGATGTCAGTTGTTGACATACAAGGTCACACCTGATCTTATGTGGGTGGAACTTGTTTTTGGAACTAACACCATTCCCAGAAAAAGCGGAGCAGCCGTTCTGAACCTGAACTGCACATTCGCATGCCTGAGAACGTTTTAAAAGATCCCAGTGCCCAGACTACGTACCAGACTGACGTGTAGAATCTCAGGGTGGGACCCGGGCATCAGTGCCGTTTAAGGCTCCACGATCGACTCTTCAAGTGCAGCCAAGATTGAGAACTGCCTTAGAGGTCCTCAGATGGCCTGCATATGTATTGAAAGGGCTCTGCCCACTGTGGGAATGTCCTGTTTCTGCTTATGGTGCTTCTGCGCCAGTAACCAGCAGAGAAGCTAGAGGTGCACACTCGCTGTAAGGGTGAGGCTCAGGTCAGGTTGCCTGGGTGTGAATCAGCTTCACCTCTTCTGAGAATACAACCCTGGTGCGTGACTAACACGTCATGCCCGTTTCCTCATCGGTAAGATAGGATTGATAGTATCCATCTCATGGTCCTTGTAAGGAGTAAGTGAGAAGATCTGGAAGTGTTTTTTAAACGTTAGCTAGTTTTATAATACACTTATTTATTATGTGGAGTTACATAACAAAGTAGGAAGGAAGCATGGAAATCTAGTTCTACTTCCTTGTTTCACAGATGGGAAACGTAATTTGTCAATGGAAACTTTTGTTTCCTCACTCTTAAAGTCTATCCTGGTTTACTAATGGGTGTGAGAGCCACAATCTGCAAGACTAAATACCCTTAACTAACTTAAAAATATAGGAACCTAAGTCTTAAATTAAAACTTACCAATATAGGTCATTTGTACAAGATTGACCTTTTTCCTGTGCTGAACTCCGTCTCAGCCCCTCCTTACAGTGACCCTCTGCAGGTCTGGGTTGGGGTCCGGCCACACACCAAGTCAGCGTGTAGGCGTCCTGAGGTTACTACGTACTGATGATTTTCCTCCCCGCTCCCCCTTTTCCTTCATAATGAAAAGTAAGCTTTAAAAAAGCAGATTGTTTTTTGTTTTTTTTTTTAACTCTTTCTCAGTTCTTTACACACAGTGAAGTCTGGTCCCTTTAGTGTCAGACAGAAGTCCGTCATTGGAAGAACAGAGTTTAAAAACTCCCCTTTCTCCTTCCCACATGTCTGTTAACAGCAAAAAAATAAATAAATAAAAAAAATTGTAAAAAAATTCCCTAGGAATTGCTGATGGAGCTGAAGTTCTAGGGCGTTTGCCTAACAGAGGAAGCCATCCTGCTTAGGAAGTCACAGTCCACTGCGTGGGTGAGAGCGGTCCCCTTCACACTCGAACGAACGAACGTGCCTGAGAATCGCCTGGGGACCTTGTCAGCTGAAGGCTCGGATTCAGGCAGCCTGGGGTAGCGCCTGAGAGGCCACGTTCCCAACAGGCCCCAGGGCTGCAGTGCTGCTTGTCCATGGATTACGTGTTGGGTAGCAAGGATCTTTGGAGTCAGTCTTCATTCATTGGAAGTGCTTTGCCACTTTCAACTTGTGTGACCTTAGCCAAGTTTACTAACCTCTAGTGGTTTAACCTCTTCACCTGTGAAATGGTGTAGAGAATAACTAGGATTATAACCTAGGTTTCACTGGAAGCAGTCAGGGCACATTTTAGTCTTATATTTGAGTATATAACTTTCACTGTCTTGACAGGATAGATGACATTAGTCTTAGGCTACTGTTGTGGGCCATGTCTTCAAGATACCTGCCCTTCTAGGAGCACAATCCCACTGCAGTGAGTGCTGTTAAAACTGAATGGAGAACAGTATGCCAGTTCTAGTAGCTGACTTAGAAGCAGTGATATGTTGGTCTAGTCACAGTCACTGCTCTAAATCAGCTATAAAGCAAAAAGATTGAAATAAGGTTCAGGCTTACTCTAAGAGTTAAGTGTTTACAATTTGACATTTCTCTAGCATCAATTATTCTCCAGTTTTTCTTTGCCTGTTCCCACCAAAAACAACCCAGCTACTCCTCCCAGGAGTACAAATAAAGGAATGAAATGCCTAAGCCACTGGCTTGCTCAACCTCTGCTCCACCTTCCAGTTGGAAGGGCTGGAAAGCTAGGGTTTTGCATGTGAATTAGATTCTGTGAAATAACACACCTTCATCTGAGATCTGAAAGGTGGACTCATGGCAGGTGTTTCCGCTGGTAAGTGTGGTTATGTAGACTTAAGTTTCAGTGTTGTCTTTTCTTTTTCAATTACAGTTGACATTCAATATTTTATTTCAGCCATACAGCATAGTGGTTAGACATTTATATAACTTATGAAGTGATTCGCTCCAGTAAGTCCTGGACCCACCTGACCATACATAGTTATTACAGTATTATTGACTGTGTTACCTAAGCTGTACTTTACATCCCATGACTATTTTGTAACTGCCAGTTTATACTTCTCAATCCCTTCACCTTTTTTACCCAACCCTCCTCCAGTCTGGCAGCCATCAGTTGGTTCTCTGTATCTGAGTTTGTTTTTGCTTTGTTTGTTCATTTATTTTGTTTTTCAGATTCCACATATACGTGAAATCATATGGCATTTGTCTTTCTCTTAGACAAATTTCACTTAGCATTATACTCTGTAGGGTCCATCCATGTTGCAAATGATAAGATTTAATTCTTTTTTCTGGCCGTATAATATTCCACTGTATACATGTACCACATCTTTATCCATTTGTCTTTTGATTGAAGCATTTAATCCATTTACATATAAAATAATTATTGATAGGTATGTAATTATTGCCATTAATTGTTTTCTGATTGTTTTGTTTTTGTAGTTCTTCTCTGTTCCTTTCTTATTCTCTTGCTTTCTTCTCCTGTATGTTGATGACTTTCTGTAGTGTTGTATTAGATTCATTTCTCTTTATTTCTTGTATATCTCTTACAGATTTTTGGTTTGTGGTTACCATGTGCTTTATATATACCAAGCTATGTTTATAGCAGACAATTTTAAGTTGATGGTTGCTTAAGTTCAAACACTTTCTAAAATCACTACCATTTTTACTCACCCCTCTACGTTTATGTTTTTGTCATTCTGTTTTACTTTTGTGTGCAGTGTGTCTTCTGACTAGCAGACAAGAGTTAACTGGGGGTGGCCTCTTGATTCCTTTGGACTGCAGCTAAGAAACATTTTTCTTCAGTTTCCAGTGACTGCTAGAAATTAGAGCATGCTTCTTTCTATTTTGTATATGTCATCCCATTAATTACATCTCTTCATGCCAATAATATCTAGAGTAGTTTTTATTTTAAGCATTGAATCTCGACCAATATGGCCACTCACCCAAAGAAAATGCTAAAAGATCTAGGATATTAGAGAAAGCAGGCAGAGAGGAGGCAGCTGCCTTCCAGCTAATGCTGAACTCAGAGCACTTCTACCGCTTTTAAGATCAACTTGATTCTCCAAGACACATGTCCAAAAAATTCACATAAAGGTGAATCTTGTTTCTTCTCTTTTCTAGATCTCCAAGAGAGTGTGGAAATGTGTAACTACTCTCCACAGGTGGTCCCAACTCCAATTACCACTTGCATTAGAGACAGTGAGCTGTCTCCCAATGTCCATTTTCTTTTTTTACCATGATAATACAGATGTTAACTGGACACATAATCCCACTCAGAATAAAACGCCTCCTTCCACTTCTGTTCCACCTAGGCATGGCCGTGTGGCACAGTTCCATGGAAATGTGTGGATGCAGGCAAAGAGAACTTAGATGTTCCAGGTTGGAAGGCTCTGTTCCTTGTCATGCTGTGGAAGACATTTAATGCTTCTCTTTTGCATCAGTGTTTCTTCCCGACTCCCAAATCAATGAACATATTGACTGAGGAGATACATTCTGAGAAATGCATTGTTAGGTGATTTTGTTGTTGTGCTAACATCAGAGAATGTATTTACACAAACCTACATGGCATAGCCTACTGCACGTCTGGGCTATACTGGTTTGGCCTATTGCATTTAGGCTACAGAACCTGGACAGCATGTTACTGTACAAAACAGCATGAGATTAAATCAAGCCCAAGGGAGAATGATACCATCCAGAGGTGCAGTAAACACAAGGCGCATGAGGTTGCTGCAGGCATAACACGTCATACTGTTTTACAAGCTTTTCTTTCATAAGTAGAAGAGTGCACTCTAAAATAACGATTAAAAGTATATAATAAATACATAAACCAATACCATAGTCACTTATTATCATGGAGTATTATGCACTATCCATCATTGTCTGTGTTATTCTTTTATATGACTGGAAGCACAGTAGGTTTGTTTACACCAGCATCACACAAACGTGAGTACTGTGTTATTCTCTGATGTTGCTAGGCACTAGGCAATAGGAACTTTTCAGCTCTGTATAATCTTACAGGACCACGACAGTGTATGCTGCCTGTTGACTGAAACATCCTTATGCAGTGCATGACGATAATCCTTTCTTTTGCTAACTCCCCTGTCATGCACTCTTCTTCCTATGAAAGCCTTAATTTATAACCCCTTTGTTGGAGAACCCACTTTAGAGATGCAATATGGCTCGCCCAGCAAAGGCATCTGGGAGATGTTGAACTCTCTGTGACTGTTGAATTCTCTGTGACTGTTTACACTCTGTAACCTCACATTTGGCTGACCACCCTGAAAACCGGAATGCTGCCCAGAGACCAACAAATGTCATGCCCCCGGGGAGGAGGTTAATAAATGTACAGAGTGTAGTAACTGCCTGATGTTATCTTTTAATTTTTCTTTTAACTCAGTGATTCATTGTTCTCTCAGGAGGTCTACCCACCAAGTGGTTTTGCTACTTATACTCCCTGCTATTAAATCCCTTTAAAAAGAACCCCTGCCCTGATGGGTGTGGCTCAGTTGGTTGGGTGTCATCCCGCAAATCCGAAGGTCTTGGTTTGATTCCTGGTCAGGGCACCTGCCGAGGTTGAGGGTTTGGTCCCTGGTCAGGGCGTGTGCTAGAGGCAACCGATCAATGTTATCCTCTCACATGAATATTTCTCTCCCTCCCTTCCCCTCTCTCTAAATATAAATAAATAAAATTTTTTAAAAAAGGAAAGAAAGAGAAAGAAAAAAGAAAAGGAAGGAGGGAAGGAAGGAGAGAGAGAGAGGAAGAAACTGTCTTGGGAGAGGGTGTGGATTTCTCTGGGCTCTCCACCAGTGGGAGCAGCTGCTTTGCCCATGTACGTAAGTTTCTCCTGTTAAAGCTCTTATGATTTTGAATAAGGCTACATTCAGTTCTCCAGAACAGATCCTGAATTTAGATATTTGGGGCTTTCCCCCAACAATGTCACGCATTCTTCCTATGAAAATCTTCACTTACAGCCCCTTGGGCACCCTTCTTGTTGCTATGTGGGATGTTGCCTGTTTCGTGAATCACTTAATAAAGCTAATTAGATCTTCAAATTCACTCGGTGGAATTTGTTCTTTAACATGATGAATTATTTATGAGTAAGTGAAGGGCAACAAGTTTAGGGACTTTTTTGTTCTTTTTGAGGATCATGGTGGGAAGGGTCATTAACACCTTTTTTTCATAGGGCCTCTGAAGGAGCTAATCTCTGAGTGGTCTTTGCTGACCACCTCAGTAAAGCAGCTTCCATACAACACACACACACTCGCGTGCGCGCACAGCTATATCTCTGTTTCATTATCTTTACACCCTTAGCACTCTCTGACATAAGCTATCTATTCATTATTTTTTTCTTCCCCTGGAAGCCCCATGAGAGCCGGGACCTAGATAGCTGGCTCTCACGGCTGTGTCTCCAAAACCTAAAGTGGTGCCCATCCAGCAATGGCATCTCTAAAGGGACACTCAAGGAATCAATGAATGCCCGGAGAAGGCAGCTAAGGGCCTAAAGAGAAATGAAATGGAAGAAATTAAGGGAAATTGGTGGCAAACGTAGAAATTGATACTTCCCCACTCCAACACACATTTAAAAGGGGAATTTGCATGTCGCTGGTCAGCAGCCTTCTTGGCCCTCAGACACCTCGGCTCAGATCACTAAGTCCAGTTTGTCTACGTCCCACTCCTTCCTGTCCCGGTCTCTGTTCTGAGGGGTTTACACCTCCGAGTCCCGCTCAGCGCTCTCCCCCTTTAGCTCCTCCTGTGCAATGGCCGTCCCCACTGGCTCCCATTCTCTAAAAGAACACAAAATTCATTCTTTTCACCGACTTGCACAAAGGCACAAAAGACCCAGTCTCAACAGCCTTTTTCTTTTTTTAGTAAACCCTACTAAAGGTTACAGAGAGTGCTCTCATTGTGAAATAGTCTTTGCAATCTTCTGCCAGCTCCCCTTCCCCTTCGCTCAGCCAAGTGAGCCCCTCCCCTGGCTCCCTGCAGAGCTCTTCCTTGAGCTTTCCCAAGGGATCCTCTTGCAACCCCAGCAGCACATCAAAGTACAGTACTCACTCCAGATAAATATGGTGTTTTCACTCAAACAAATCCTGGTGAGCACCGTGGCCTCCACAGCGGCGCACAAGTAGCAACTCAAATGGCAGTACTCCTTAAAGAAGGCACACGTGTGCAGGGATGAGTCTTGCTTCAGTGGAATACAATACAGTGTTTTCATTGCTGTTTTTTATTTTTCGATTACAGTTGACATTCAATAACTGCACTGTTTAGAGCAGAGCTTTCCAGAGTATCTGATTGTGATTCATGTCTTTGAGGTCACAATAACTGTAAGTTGTAGATAACTGATAATACACATAAATCTTGCCGATATCCATGCAAATACTGTCAGGTGAATGGTTCCAAATTCCTGAAGGGAAAAGCCAGTCTTATAGCCCTTTGCAAAGACACTTCTGTAATCCTGTGTTTTTGACTTCTTTAAACAGGTTGTAACATCAGTTCTGGTTCCCCTTATTTAACTAACTTGCTAATTGACTTTTTGGAGTGTTCATTTTATTTTTTTCAGCTTTATTGAGATACATGATGATGACATGTTTGTTTTGTAGCTGCATGCCGGCCATCATTTTCCCTTTTTGAAAGCTCTATTTCTGAGGTATCGGTCAGGGTCCTGGGACAGGAAATGAGAGGATCCTCCAAAGGGGAACTGAAGGGTGAAGGGACCACTTGCAGAGTTGTGGGCAGAGGTAAGCAGGAGGGAAGGTGAAGCCCCCCAATTAACAACAGAAGGAAACTGGTACCACCCCTAGGGCTCACTGGTCAGGGGGAGGGAGCAGTAGCCACACTTAAGAGGGACACAAATCATGTCCTGGCAAGAAGGGGCAGGGGCATAAATATCATGACTTTCTTCTCCTCGTGTCCTCTGGTTACAGAACAGAAAGAGTTTGTCCACTTGGTGCTAGTGCAGCCAAACGCTAAACACAGAATAGCAGTGGACGCACAGTGGCTATTTTACTATATGAATGGTGAGATCCAGGAGAAGGGGAAGCTAATGCTCAAAGGCCTGCACTCCCCGAAGGCGTGTAGGTTATAGAATACATACGGCAAAATCACAAAACGTTGTGGGTTAGGGGGTTCAGGGCTGTACTGGGAGCAGATTTGTCTGAGGTAAGGTAAGGGTAATGAGTCATTTTCAGGTCTTGAGGACAGTTCTGAGGTCTTTTCCGGCCTCCCTCTGATAGGTCTCAGGGGAAAGTAGCCAGGGGTTTGTTCCGGCTTAGGACTTAGAAACTGAAACATAACTTAGGTCGAGATGTTATATTTAGCCTGCCAGAGGTGCAGACCTGGTGACCATTAGTCAGGTCCGGGCTGCTGTCTGCTGCTGCCTCGGAGTTACTGATTATCCTGGGTAAAGGCTGGGTCTCCGAGGGATATATATATGGTATATAAAGAGAGGGATATGACTTAGAGCCGGGATTTAAAACTGAACTTAATCAAAGTCATAATGTCCTCAGGTTCACTCTGAGCCCCGTGAAGCCAGAAGGCGATGGGGTTGGGGTGACACAGTCCAGCTTGTTTTCCATTGCCCCTTCCGCTCTCCAGTCAAATCAGCCCAGCGCGAATCAAATTCCCAGTGACTTGGAGGATGCGGCCCAAGTATGCTACATATACAGATTTTTATTGTCTTAGCATATCATTATACTTTATAACTGCATAGTTAAATATAGACTATTAGCCCTTTAGTTATGTTTATGTGAGATTACTCCCCCTTCCCAAAATAGATACCACCCTTTGATTACTTTCTCTGCACATCCATGGTCTTGTCCACACTGCTCCCTGAGTGTAAGATATTATTTTTGTAATAGTCTTAACAACCACCATTTTAACAGGTATCTGGAAAAAGTCTAATGTTCTCCCAAGCTTCTGGGCCCTAAGGCTTTGATGAAGCAGCAAAAAAGTTGATGCCATTCTCTGTATATTGGGTGGAAGCTTGTGACTATACTTCGGAGAAGAGGAAATACATGTTATAAAACAGCTGGACTGGTTTCAGGGGAATAACCTTGCTAAAATAAATCTCAAGGTTTCTGCCGGGCCTTTGTTCGTCCACGCAAGTTAATGTTTAGCTGAGCAGCTGGACATGCTCAGGTGGAAAGCAGATAGGGTTGCTCAGAGTTGTGAACAGAGGTTGAGGGAGCTGAATAATACTGAGCCACCTGGTGTGAGAAGCATTTGGCACCCGGGGAGTGGCCTGGAAGGGAGCAAAGAAGGAGAAAGGCAACATGAAGGAGGGAACAGAGTTGTGGAAACGGTTGAGGGACACAGTTAAGGAGGTCTGCAATTCAATGTCAAATCATTTCCTCCCAGTCTTTTCGTAAAGTTGGCTCCAGGCCAAACATGTGTGAGTGATTCTGATAATATCCTAATGAGGAAATAATTTTTAAAAACAACAATAATGATAAATAAATGCTATTTATTGAGTAGCTCTAGTATGTCCTGGGCACTGTGCTAACACAGACAGCTATACCATCTAGGTCACAGTCACAGGGTGAGACAGATACTATCTTCCCCTTTTAGGTAGGAGACTGAGACTCAGAGAGGTTAAGTAATTCACTCAAGGCCGCACAGCCAGTACATCACAGAACCAGGATTTGATTTAGAACCCAGGCACTGATGATTACACTGCACTGCTTCCTGATAATCCTCTCTGCACCATCCCTACTGAACAGTTGTCTAAACTCCAATGGTAATGGACAAAAACCCCTACCTCCTCCAAGTCTGCCCACTTCACAGTCCAGTGGCTGTAACCATTGAAAGTTTTGCCATGTGCAAGTCAGGTGTAGCTCCCTAGCTTCCACCCGCAAGTCCTCCATCTGCTGCCTGAGCCGCTAAGAACAAGCCTTCTTGTTCTTCCACAGAGCTGGCTCTCAATACTCAAAGATATGGTATAAAATTCTACCACGTTGGACCCTTCAGTATAGTCTTTGTAAGAGCAGGCATATCTGAAAGGGATCCTATCTGAAGGGCATGTGGCTTTATTCCCAATCATGTAGAACATTACTAGTAACTAGTACATTAGTAGGCATTCAACAAATATTCATAGAATGGACGAAGGCTGGCTAGGTTGGGAAGGTACAGAGTATGGTTTGTGGGGCAGGAAACATATAAACGAGATATCCCTCCCCCTTTGATCACTTTCTCTGCATTTCATGATCTTATGTTCCTACTGCTTCCTCTAAAGTATTTTTTATCAAAGTCTTAACAAGCACCATGTTAACAGATACATGAAAAAATGATTAGAGGCACCAGTTTCAGAGAATGTGTTAGTTCTGCTTCCACCCCATCCCCCCAACCACCTACCCTTGTTTCTAGGTGGTCAGTGTTCTTCAAGCTAAACTTGGACTAACACACTCTGAAAAGAGATTCTCATCTCATTCTATTTTTATAGAGCCCAAGATCTGACCACTATGGAGAAATGAATTGTCATCCTATACCACAAATACATACTATGTATTTATGTCCCAGTAGCCATTCCAGAGCAACTGCATTGTTTGTCTTACTCCTTGGACCTTCGGAATGTTTGAACTGGGCAAAATAACCAAACTAACTTCCTTCCTTCCTTCCTTCCTTCCTTCCTTCCTTCCTTCCTTCCTTCCTTCCTTCCGTTTATGCTATTACAGTTGTCCCAATTTTTCCCCTTTGCCCCCTCCCTCCACACAATAACCTTTAAACTGGGCCAGAGCAGCACTGTTTTCCAAACAACTGCTTGTAAAGCTAACAGGAGAGTAGGCTTCCCGAGTACAGGACTGATAATGAAAGACATTCCTTAGAATCAGTAAAAAGCCATATGCAGCTGAAAAATAACTTAGTAGTACCAGTAGAAATTCCTTCTATTTGTGTACTTCCTCTTCTTATAAAAAACCCTTGCCTTCACCCCATAATCAGAATGCTGTCTGGATTTCTGCCCGAATCAGTGCTTCCAGAATATTTTTGTGATCTCAAATAAATGCTTGTTGCCTCTTACTTTGGCTTTTTATTTTCAGGCTTAAAAAATTATATGTACACATATATGTATATATATAAACTTCATACCCATGCAATAGTAATTTTGTTGCATCTAAGATATACTATAAAGCACTGGGGGGAAATATATGGGGAAGTAGCAGTGGAGAGAAGGGACGGCAGTGTTTTTCACTGTGGACTATTTCTTTGCAGCTCTGTCTATGCAATTAAACCAATATTAGAAATTGTCTAGTCTTTTTTTAAAGGTTTTATTTATTTTTAGAGAGGGGGAAGGGGGGGAGAAAGAGAGGGAGAGAAACAGCAGTGTGTGGTTGCCTCTCATGTGGCCCCACTGGGGACCTGGCTCCCAACCCAGGCATGTGCCCTGACTGGGAATCGAACCTGCAACCCTTTGGTTCACAGCCCACACTCAATTCCGTGAGCTACACCAGCTAGGGCAAAAACTTGTCTAGTCCTGTATTCACTATTTGGAAATCTGGAAAGGATGGAGCAGCCGAACTGTGACCCTAGAATATCAGTTACAGAGATGGGCAGTCTGAGTGCAGGGATCCTTTAAATACATTGCTGACTGTGCCAAGAATGCCTGCAGATAATGCTTCAAATTGCCTGCTAAAGATCTCTTGGGACTGTTGTCACTGATAGTATTTAGGGTCACACTCCTCAGTGTTCCCCATTCGTATTCATGTACCACCGCTTCGCAAGGGTCGTCTCCTGAAACACTCCGGGTCTCAGTTTCTTCACCTGTAAATGTGGGGCTTGCATTACAGATGAGAGCTTCTGGAACGCACACGCAGCAGGACCCGCGGTGTTTGGAAGCGGAGCGCAGGCCCGCCCTCGAGCCTTCTGGCTGAGGCAGAGGAAGCAGGAAAGTGGGATTTGTCCCAAAAGGGCTCGGGGGAGGGGGGGGTGCCCCTCACCGCCAGTGCGACTTAGCGGCCCCGGCCCTCGCAGGCTTTTCGGCAGCGGGCTGGCACCGGCCCGACCGGGGTAAGGCAGCCCCGCGGCCTGGCCCCCCCGTGCGCCCAGCGGCTGCCAGCTGCTCCACCAGCGCAACCCGGCCGCACCTCGGCTCCGCGGCGGCCCCCGCGCGCTCCCCGCCTCCCTGCGTCCCTCCCTGGATCCCGCCCAAGCGCGCTGAGGGGCGGGCTCCGGCGCAGGGGGCGGCAGCCGCGGTGGTGACAGTCGCTGACAGATTCTCCGCCCCCACGGCTCGCCACGTCCCGCACGTACAGCTCCGCCGCGGAGCGGAGCGGCCGCCTGGCGCGCGGGGCTGCGGCTCCTTCAGCGGGGCTCGCTCGGCATGAGGCTGGCGCGGCTGCTGCGCGGAGCCTCCTCGGCCGGCCCGGGCCCGGGCCCGCGCTGCGCCCGCCCCGGCGCCAGCCGCCGCCTCTCCTCGGGCTCGGGCGCCGGCGCGGCGCCGGAAGGCGGCGTTCCGGGCCAAGTGGACTTCTACGCGCGCTTCTCGCCGTCGCCGCTCTCCATGAAGCAGTTCCTCGACTTCGGTGAGTGCGGCCCGGGCCTAGGGCCTTTGTGCGCGGCTCCTGTCGCCTCTGCGCCCAGCTCCTCCTCAGCGTCCGCCCCCACCCCGCCCCAGGGCCTCGGTGTTTCCTTCCTCCCTCGTGGGCAGATCCCGGTGCTCAGGTGCGCAACTGGGGGCGGGTGCCTTTTGACTGGGTGTTGTTGAAAAACCTGACCGTCCGCCCAGCAGCGCTCGTGCCCGGGTGTACCCGGGTGGCCAGGCCCCTTCCCAGGACCCCGGCTCCTGGAGAGGCAGTGTGAGGACACCTCCCGGAGTCGTGTGCCGTTTCTGCAGGCTGGTGATAAATGCCCAGTTTTGTGTGATGATCGCATCAACTTGGCATGACGATAAGGGGAGGCAGGTTATAATTGGCCCAGTGTTTCTTGTAATGTTTTTCTTGTTACTGGCTTGACTGTTTCCACCAATAGCACATTCATTTCATCGTCAGCAAAGTAAAGCTTGAGCACGTGTAAAGTGCATGAGTACAAGAAGCCGGGGGTTACCCCATTTCACACCGGTAGAGGCGTCTATCCACTTTCCTCTTTCTCTGATGGGTGCTAACATTCTAGAAGGGATGTAACAAATTACAGAACCATCTCAAAGTTAGGCTTTTAACTTTGACGTCTCATATGGGGGTGCTGAGGGGAAAGGGAAAACTCTAATACACTCTAAATGAAGTCATAAAATTTAAGTAGAAAAAGCTGTCTGATGCATTGTGAGTGCTAACAGATCACTAGCAGGCTTGAGAGATAACCGAGATGGCTGGTAACTTTATCTTAAAATTGTGGTTCACAGTGGCAGGTTTTTTTGTTTTTGTTTTTTTTTTTTTTTTTTGCTTGCTTGTTTTTTTGGCTCAAGCCCTCGGTTGTTTTTACTTTAAAATGACTCTAGTGTGATTAAGGGGTGAATGTGGCCTTGTTCACAAGTACACCATTCACCTTCAAATGTTTTCCTTTAATCCTGTAATTCCTGCTGTTGCAATCTAATTTTTGCTAAGGTTGTCTCTTGCTGAAACAGTAAGATTAAATTAGTGAGTTTTAAATGCATTGCTGCAATAATCTAATTTTTTATGGAAAATTAACTTTAAATGGAACTGTTTGCCAGAGGATGTTCTACAGCTATTCTGCTTAGCATCCTGATATGGCAGTGGAGGAGTGAGCAGGCTGCTTTCCAGGAATTAGACAATTGAATGGGACTTGCTGGGGGAGACACTGGAAGAAGGTTGCTGACAGGCACTGGTTATTTTTTGCTTTTTGTTTCCTGAAAGCCCTTCTGTACATTTACTCTTTGGTTATGGGAATTAGTAGAGTGGTTCTGGTGCACATGACATCATTTCTGTTTCTTAGACAGATATTCACTTCTTATGAACCTGGATGTAGGAAACACGTTCTAAATGATGGCAGCAACAGTGTATGCCGGGTAGGCTTTGCAGGTGCTGTTGATCAGACTCCTCGCTTTGCCCAGACTTGCTCAGGTTGCCTTAATTCTAAGACAGGAGATCACAGTGAGGATGCAAGTAATGGAGACAGGAAAGTGTCTTCATTGCTCTACAAAGTGCTCATAATGTCGGGAATTGGAAGATTATTCAGGATGTCCTAGAGACTGGGTTATCATCTCACTTCTTTACTTAGCCTGTAATTATGGTGATGCTGCCCCTCTGAGGTTTTTGGCCAGATAACTCCCCCTGTGTTTCTCTCTGCTTCTTGGCTTCTGCTGCCTTATGGCTTCCACTGACTGCTGTTCCCACCGTGTCTGGTTTCAGGATCTATGAATGCTTGTGAAAAGACCTCATTTATGTTTCTGCGGCAAGAATTGCCTGTTAGATTGGCAAATATAATGAAAGAAATAAGTCTTCTTCCAGATAATCTTCTCAGGACGCCATCGGTTCAATTGGTACAAAGCTGGTAAGATTCCCGTGTTTGCAGTTTTAATGGAGCTGGGGACTAAACTCAAGGCTAAAGCAAATCCTTTTTTACTCTTTAGTGGAATCTTAAGATAGCAGCAGCGTTCCAGTCCTCCTTTTTCGGGGTGTGTCTGGGCTTATCCTCTGAATCCTGGATTCCACCACTCCTTGGTTTTGAGAAAAACAATCAACTGCACATAAATGCAGACACTATGTTTAAAATTTGTGTTATTAAGTCCGCAGGGATGTTATAGTAGTAATAGCTAGCATTGTTGAAGTGAGGGGTTTATGTACAGTACCTTTAACCTTTTCTGCAACCCTGTTCAGTAGACATTGTTATCTTCATTTTATAGACGAGGAAATAGTTTCCAGCAGGTTAAGTTTTTTGTCTAAGTCCGTACCACTCAGATCAGAGCTGGGGCTCAAACCCAGACTTTTTGTTTCTGCTGTGCCATGCTGCAGTCAGAAAGGTGAAATGTATTAAAGGGTGCATACTTTTTATAAACTAAATTTATTTTATTGAAGGATATCTTTATAAGTCATAAAAGGTAAAATCGTTATCATTTTAAAACAATTAGAAGTTATTGGAATAGTGTAGAAACTGTGATCTGTCTTCTAAAAAATGATAGTAGAGTTATGAAGGGGTGTACAGTGTATGTGGCCACTTAAATACAGGTGTTCGTATAAATGTTATTAATTTAATAGTTGTATTCTCTTAATCACTATACATTTCAAACGAAATGCCAGAGTTGTCTTTTTTATTGATTGCCTGATTTTATTTATTTTAAAGATTTTATTTATTTTTAGAGAGAGGGGAAGGGAAGGAGAAAGAGAGGGAGAGAAACATCAATGTGTGGTTGCCTCTTGTGTGCCCCAAACTGGGGACCTGGCCTGCAACCCAGGCATGTGCCCTGACTGGGAATCGAACTGGCAACCCTTTGGTTCGCAGGCCCGCGCTTGATCCACTGAGCCACACCAGCCAGGGCCTAACATCAATTTTAAATAATAAGTGAAAGAAGTATGACTGCTAATACTGTTGACCCTTGAACAACATGGGTTGGAACTGTGTGGGTCCACTTGCATGGAGATTTTTTCAATAAATACAGTAAATGTATTTTCCTTATGCTTTTCTTGAAAACATTTTCTTTTCTCTAGCTTACTTTATTGTAAGAGTACAGTATATAATACATATAACCTGCAAAATATGCATTTGTTGACTTATGTTATTGGTAAGGCTTCTGGTCAACAGTAGGTTATTAGTAGTTAACTTTTTGGACAGTCCAAAGTTACATGTGGTTTTGTGACTGGGGTGAAAGGGTCATAAGCCACCAGATGTCTAGATGTGGCCTAATTCCCTAGTTGTTCAAGGGCCAACTGTATATGGTGATAGATGCCAAGCAGAACAAATGTGGAGCAATTACAAACATTTAAGGAAGAGACACTTGTTTAGGAACTATGATGGAATACAAAGGAGAACAGAATTTTCTCTGGAAGCACATTCCTTTTTTTAAAAATTCATTAAAAATAGCATATGCTGCATTTAAAAAACTGTACATAACATGTTCTAAGTATGCAAATCCCTCTTGAATAAAGAGCACAGTTTTTCTTGCCAGTGAAGAGAAAGTTAATGGTTAAAGCACAACAGTAGATATAAGAATTACTTGACTTTAGAATGTAGAGGCAAATTGCTTGTCAGCACCAGCTTTCCAAACCAACATATAGATTTACAGATTTTTTAAAAACACTTTAATTGCCCCAGACTCCTGCTGGCCTTTTACTCTTTTTTTTAAATTTTCACCCGAGGATTTATTTGAGGGAGAGAGGAAGCTGGGAGTGGGGGCGGGGAGAGAAAGAGAGAAACAACAATCTATTGCCTCTCGTGTGCACCCAGACCCAGGGATTGAACTGGCAGCCTGGGTGTGTGCCCTGACCAGGATGGAACCCACAACGTATTGGTGTGCGGGACGATGCTGCAACCAACTGAGCCACCTGGCACCTGGTCAGGGCCAGACCTTACACTCTTGAAGGTCATTGAATGGTGGTGAAGTATTTTTAGCTCTCGCTCTGCACTGCCATTGTGCTTGGTGGCATGAACTTGAGAAAGTCGTTTGGCTTTATTTTCCTCCTTCCTTGACAGGTGATTTGCAACCTTGAATTGTTAGATGAATTAAAACCGACATTTTCATGACTTTTGTGTTTTTCTTCAGTCTTGTTTGAAAGAACTATGTGGTGTAGATTGTAGGCGTTCAACAAATATTTGTTGATTGGACATTCACATCTAAAATTAAGATTTAAAGTAGAGACATTTAAGGTAGACTCCTAGGCCAAGGGTGGCTGGGCTCTACATTTCACTGGGACTAAGACAGGTTTAGTCATTTGCTCATGACCACTTAGTTACTGGTGACAGACACAGTTCTCACGACAATCATTATTTATGCTATAATGTGTAGTGGTAAATTTAAACACATTGAACGCGGGTAGTTTATTGCGCGCTAACAGGTGGCGCGGGCCATTTTTGCTAATTTTTTGCGCAAATGGCAACGTTCAGTAAAATTATGATAACTTTAGTTTTACACAATGAAACTTTTTGTGATTTACTATAAAATGTATACTGAATTATTTTTCTTTAATATGTGTCCCGCGCGCTACTACTAGTCAACGTAAAATGTACAAATACGTTTCCCGCATACAATGCGTTAAGGAATTTAAAAGCTATTTTAGAGTATAGAAGTTTAAAAAAATAACAGCAGTGGGAAACCTCACAATCCTTCAATCAAATTTAATCTGTGCTTTTAGGAGAAAACTTATACTTTCTACTAATTTGTGCCAGGAACTTTGCTAAAATGTGATTGCGTATAAAAATCCTACTTCATCCTAGCTAGGTGGCTCAGTTGGTTGGAGCATCGTCCCATACACCAAAAGCTTGCAGGTTTGATTCCTGGTCAGGTCACGTACCTAGGTGGTCGGGGCACATACAGGAGACAACCGATCACATTGATGTTCCTCCCTCCCCCCCTCCCTCTTTCTCTAAAATAAATGAAAGCATATCTTCAGGTGAGGATTAAAAAAAAATCCTACTTTAACCATAATTTAATTTATAGCGCTATTCTAAATTAAAAATTACAAAATGTTAAAGATACCTTTTGAGGATTTTTACAATATCGAACTCTCAAAATGTGAAAGAACAAATTTACCCTATTCATTTGTATTTTAGGTATATCCAGAGTCTTCAGGAGCTTCTTGATTTTAAGGACAAAAGTGCTGAAGATGCTAAAGCTATTTACGAGTAAGTATACTATTTTGACCTTATTCTGAACATAATTTTTGTACCCTTGAAACATCATATAAAAATATAAATGGATTGAGCTTAAACCTGCTATTGGATCGTGTTAGGGAAATTGATTCACTTTTAGTTTCTTACTACTCTAGAACACGTGGTAGTGTGTTTGTCTAAAGTAGCACACACAGGCAAGGCAAGTAACATAAATCAGTAAATTGTTCTGGGAATGAAAAATACTTCATGTTCCTCTGAACTCCAGTTGTAAGAAAAGACTGGATCATCACACAGTTCACGTGTGATGATCAACATAATGTCTAGCTGTGGCCTTAATGCCACTTGGATGCAACGTGAGGACTCAGCCTGGAGGGGACACGCATCTCAAGGCAGCCACCTCAGCTGCAGCTAATCATTGCCATACTGACACGCTGCCCAGGTCATCTGAGTTTTTTGTGTTTGTAAAGAAAAGTTACAAGTCTACATTTTTAATGTAAAATCTTCCAATTTCAAATGATTGGCAGCTAATTAAAATTTTTAAAAAAATACTCCACGCCTACAAAAACATGGCGCTGGGTCTCATTTATGACCTATGGTCTGCAAGATAGTGTGAGTAATATGACCCCTTTAATAACCAACATACCAGAACTGATACGCCCAAGTAGTCCCCTCAGGCAGTTACCTGCTTATTCCAGTGAATGTTGCTCAAAAGTTGGAGACCACCTCTTGTACATATTTTTGACTGTCTTTAGAAGCAGTGGCAACACTTCACTTTGTACACAGGGTTTTGGTCTGAAAATAACATCAAGATTTACTCTGTGCCTACGTGCGCAGCACATTTTACGTGAATGATGCCATTTGATCGTTAAAACAATTAAATTGAGATAATGCTATCTATCTGCACAAAGAGGTGAAGTAATTTAAGGTAGCATAAAGGTCATAGAGCTGGCAAATGGTGGGACCAGGATTTGGACACGAGTAGTCTCAAAAGTAAATATTATGTTACTTTTATGTTATATGGATTATGCTATGGAACCTTCTGGAAACAGTCATTCAGAGCAGTCAAGCAGAATAATAGTGTTTTGTAAAAATAGGTGAAATAAACCAATAAAGGGGTGACTAGAAACGATGAGATGTTTACTGTTTTTGAGGAGTTTTATTGTTTGTATTTTGGATTAGCAGCTTGGTTTTGAAGCTAATTACAAACTAGGACTTTCAAAAATGTTTTGAGCAGTGAGAGCATCATTGGAATAAGTTAATAGTACTCAAGATGATGACTTTGAATGGGAAAGCACTCATTCAAAAGTGTAAATTCTGATGAATACGTCACCAAATGGATTTTGTTGCTTCATAATTAAAACTTCTTTTCGCCTTTACTTAGTTCTTTAAATTATCCATGCAAGAATGTCTTCTAATCTAAATGACAGAAATGAGAAGGCCAGATGACTTGAAAATTTTTCTTTTCACACAACAATTGACTTTTCTTCTCCCATTTTTAAACTTAAAGGATGAGTGAAATTAGAATTCTTTCCTACTTTTCTGTTCTCAGTGGTTCTTTCTCTCTTTGAACCCTAGGGAATAGTTCCAGAGCAGACAGGCTCTACTGGCTCATTCATCTTCATTCCTTACAGAGCATGTGCTCCCGAGAAGCAAGTGCTCCGTGTTCTCTGACCCTGACCGCCCTGGGCACCTCCCTCGTAGTGAGCACTCAGGTGGTCTTAGTTGGTAACGGTTAAAGAAGACTGTAACATTTTTAGGATTATGCTTTGGTTCAGCCTTGCCTTGAAGATTTCCAAGAATATAATTAAATGTCAAAAGCTTTATTTTGGAAGTCCTTACACCTTCACAGATTCAGTGTATTTTATGATCTGAAATATATTCACATAAGTGTAGGAAAATGTGCACTGAGGCTCCTTTTGCTGAATTAGGGATTTCTTCCCTCGTGTAGTTAGTTAAACTTAGATTTTAGTGCTAAATTGACTTGTCACAATATTGGTCTGTTTTGAGAGACGGGTTTGTTTAGCTTTACAGACACCGTGATCCGGATCAGGAACCGTCACAATGATGTCATTCCCACGATGGCTCAGGGAGTGATTGAGTACAAGGAGAGCTTCGGGGTGGACCCTGTCACCAGCCAGAATGTTCAGTACTTTTTGGATCGCTTCTTCATGAGCCGAATTTCAATTAGAATGTTACTCAATCAGCACTGTAAGTGTCCCGAAAGTCAGGAAAAGAAGCTAAATAAAGTGTGTTGGTATATTTTAAATTTATTTAGCAAACTTCCCTTTAACAAGAATGTTCAGTTTTACTTTATTTTGCATATTAAGAAAAGCAAATACATTCCCATACAAAATAGGTGTTTTGTTTTTTTTAATGTAAAATACTGTGTTTATGTTTAAGAAGAATGTTCTATTGTTTGGTACCATTTGGAGAAACAGTTTTCAGATCTGGAAAAGGGCACTGGATATTTTAATTTTTTTTTTTTTTGTCTTGGATATTTTATTTCTTGATAGCTTTATTGTTTGGTGGGAAAGACAAAGGAAGCCCGTCTCATCGAAAACATATCGGAAGCATAAACCCAAACTGCAATGTAGTCGAAGTTATTCAAGGTAAATATTTATATTTCTCCTTTCAGAAAGCATGCAGAAAGCATGCTTTTTGCTCTCCTTTCAGAAAGCATGCAGAAATCAAAATTGTTGAGTGTTAGTTCTTGCTACTAAAACAACTATTTATATCACGAGATAAAAATGTTAGGGGTGAATGTATGGGTTTGCAGATAACTTCACAATGTTAATTGAGCCTTATGCACAGGATGAATGTATCTTGACACAATGCTTTGTTAGGCAAAGTAGAGTGATACTGTGACGGTATCTGTTTCACTTGGGAAAGTCTGAGCTCCCTTCCCTCTTTCTCATTCCCTGTCATAGGAGCCGTAATTCACACTAGTTTGGTGTGCATCTTTCCACACCTTTTTCTGTTTATACCGCATAAACTCGTACATAAACATGATTGTTCGTCTTCCATTGTTGTTTTTGGAAAATGGGGTTCTCTGTGTACGTTTTTCCACAAGTTTACAGACATCATATCATGTTCAGGACTTATGGCTGCACCCCAGGTTTTTGAATGGCTGAATAGATGTATTAGAATATATCAATCCATCCTCCTTTTGATGCACATACTGTTTACCTCCATTTTTTTCCTATTGCCACCAATACTGCAGTGAACATTTTTAGATACGTGCTGACTTTTGCTAGTATTTTAGAAAGGAATTAAAAACATTTAAAGTGCATTTAACATTTTGACAGCCCCCATAAGATATGAAACAGTGAATGAGTATCTATTTCTTAAACCCTCACAAACTCTAAATGTTCGTTATATGTATTGTAAATAATTTCTTCGGTCTACTGTTTCTCTTTACTTTGTTTATGGGTGTTTTTTTGTATTGCATCTGTCATTTTTCCTTTATGGCTATTAGGCTTTGTCATGTCATATTTAAAAAAATCTTCCCCGCCCGGCTGGTGTAGCTCAGTGGATTGAGCGCGGGCTGGGAACCAAGGGGTCCTGGTTTGATTCCCAGTCGGGGCACATGCCTGGGTTGCAGGCCAGGTCCCCAGTGAGGGCCATGTGAGAGGCAACCATACATTGCTATTTCTCCCTCTTTTTCTCCCTCCCTTCTCCTCTCTCTAAAAATAAATAAAATCTTAAAAAAAAAAGATCTTCCCCAAATTAAGATTTTTAAAGTATATTTTCTTCTATAGAAAACTTAAAAATTTCATTTGTCAGTACTCTTGCCATCTTAATGCATGGAACAGATGTAAATTTATTTAATGGCTTTTGTTTGTTTTGATTTACACTAGATGGCTATGAAAATGCTAGGCGTCTCTGTGATTTGTATTATATTAACTCTCCTGAACTAGAGCTTGAAGAACTGAATGGTAAGCCTGATGTTGTCTTTTCCTCAATGATCAGTGTTACAATTACCTATGAAGGAATGATAAGAATAATTTAGATTTGTTGTGATATAATAGGACTTTTTCACTGGCTGTGAAACCGAGGGAGAGCAATCATGTTAAAAAATATTTGTGTATGTGTGTAGTTAATGTAGTTGGATTCTTTCTGAAAGATACTTTGATTTTTTCTCCCCTGTTTAAAATTTTTTTAAATTGATAATATTGATGATAATAATGATTCTTTATCTTTGGTTTTCTGGGTAGAAAAAAATAGAAAAAAGTGATGCCAAGAAAATTACATTTGACTTTTCATATACACTGCAGTAATGCAAAGTTTACCTTTGAAGATTTTTACTTCCTGAGTTATAAATCATTTTTTACTGTTGAGGAAGTAGAAGACTAGAGCTGTAGAAGAGGAAAGAAAGACACTCATTTATTTGAGAATCTGTTTATTTCTGATGGCCTTTTTTTCCTGATTTAGTGCCTTTTGGACAAAAAAAGGTTGAGGTGCCTTGGATGGAGATTTATGAGTCTCACTGTTTCTCTTAGAGGTAGGGTGGTTTAGAAGAGGGAAAAACATTTCCTAAGTAACATGACCCTTTTAGAAGAATAAAGTTAAACAGGCTTTTACTAAGTTGTATTCTGGACAGCAGTGGAAGAAGGTACCCAGTTGAAAATAGAATTGATTGATGTTTTCCTAAAGAAATATTAATGCATTTGGTCCATCATGGTACCATTCAATCAGACTCACAGTGCACAGTGGTAGTTAGGGAACGTGAACTGCTATGGGCAGTTTGTAGAAGTTCCATCCATATTTCCAAGAACTATTTTATTCAGAGGAGAATCCAGTGTGTTGGCGGCATTAGAATTCTAGGGTATGGTGAGGCTTACTCCTTTGCTTTGCCGAAGGTTCTGTTTTACACGCCGTCTGCCCACCAGGCCCACCTGGGCACCTATTAAATGGTTGAATATAAAATTAGCATCTCTTGATAAACTGATACTAGCTTAATTTTTTTCTTCAGATCTATATCCATGGAAATGCCTGAAATAAAACAGAAAACCTTCCACCTGGGTGAAACATTTTTTAAAAATGGCTTTAAAAAAAAGAATGTATTTATGTGAGTTGAACCATAGAATTTATAGACTGTAATACTTCTTTTTGGAGAGCAAAATTCTGACCGTAAGGTAGAGTGCCCTTTAAAAAGATTCAGTGTCATAGAGAAGAATGGGACGATGGGTTGGTTAAACTGTTACTAAGGACGCATGTTGTCACCGTCAGGTGTTCCTCTAGGTGAGCATGGGGCTCAAACACTAATGCTGAGAAGAACTGGTGCGGCACTTCTCCCCCAGATGGTACTGTTTGCCACAGTAAATGTTTTCATCACTACACAGTATAGTCTTTAAAATGCTTTAAGCACATCTCTCTGTACTTTCATATTTTCTCTCTTCTGCTCTGTAGCAAAATCACCAGGACAGCCAATACAAGTGGTTTATGTACCATCCCATCTCTATCACATGGTGTTTGAACTTTTCAAGGTTTGTAAAATAGTATTACATAACCTTTATCAGTCCTTTCCTGAGCTTAGGAATCTGCTCTGAAAGTTAAATACTCTACCGGGTCTTCCTCAGTTTCATCAAAAGATGTCATTTCACGTTCAGCATCATGTCACGTTCCTGGAGACCAGCCCTTTGTCAGCCCTGAGGGGCACCTCGGTGTGGTGGTGAGCTCAGACTTGGGGGTCAGAAAGACCTGGGTTTGAATTCCAGGTCTGCCACTTAATTATGTGTATGACCTTCGCCAAGTCACTCAACCTTTTTGAGCCTCAGTTTCCTCTTCTGGAAAACAAGGTAATACTATCCAGGTTATTATGAAGATTGGGGATAACATACTAAATGTGCAGTACAAAGTCAGCACATTATAGGTGCTCAATAAAGTTATATTTTTACAAAACAAAATATTTAGAAGAATGATTCTTAACCTTCCACCCTTAAAGAACTAGAGTCCTACTGTTGTATGCTTAAAAAAACATTTTTTTAGAGAGTCATTTATATTGACTTACGGGGCCTTTGCTGTTATATTTGTTCTTTACAACAACTTTTGAAAATTAAATACAATTTATGCTAGTAATGTTCAGAATACTTTTTCCCCTCAATAACACTTGCTGGTAGACAGGAAAGTGGATGGTAAGTGGTTCGGGTCCCTGTGGCTAAAAATGACACGTTTAGTCACACCCGTAGTCTCTCTCTCTCTTACTTTAGTTACCGTGTCTTCAGCCAGCAGTAGACTGGAAGAGAGAAGAGGTGGCTTTCAGCCTGATTATGAAAAAGAAATATATACTGAAACAGAGACAGACCGAATAATGTCTCAGAACAGCAAGGGTTCAAGAATGCTCTTTTGTTCTAAGACAGCAAAAAAATATCTAATCCTTCCCAAAATCTTTCAAAGTGATTAAATAAATGATCGCCACTTAAAGGATTAAAAGTAATTTTTCTTTGAAATTTCAGTCACATAAAGATCTTGTTCCCCATGATGCTTAATAAAAGAAATACTACCATATTATATATGAGATTTTATGTAACGTCAGAACAATGGCTTCCCTATGGAGCCTAATTTTAAATGGCGTTTGGAGATGATAGACTCTCCTCCTCAGGGGTACGCAGTCCTGACTGGTGTGCCGGAGTCACACTTATTTGCAAATTTAGTCTTATCTTTTGCCTTTTTTACTTTATCTAGTCTTATCAATTTCTACTCCAGTCCTACCTGTCATGGTATCATTTAGTGCTTATGATTAGGCTGGCAACAAGTAGCCTGCACCCTGTAGAAGTCTATCCAGGCAGTTTTGCAGTGTCAGTGCCCTTGGTTTCAGACGAGTGTGAGTCGGGTTAGTTTCTTCGTCATAGTAGGGCCGTTTCTGTTTGTACTATGTGAAAACAGTTTTCCTTAAAGCAGTTTCTGACAAAGTGGATCTTAAAGAGATGAAACTTTTCATAAATAAGGTTTTCCTGTTACCTACTAAATTGTAAAAGCATTTGGATAGAATTTTCTACTTTAATGTAAGCTAATTAAAAGTGTTGAGACGTCTGGTTTTGCAAATACACAGAATTTAGTTGGAATCTTTAAATCAAACTATCTTACAAGTCCTCCAAAACGGATGATAATTTTTTAAAAAGTTAATTCTATATATGGTTATAAGAATTATGATTCTTTGGCATACTTCCATCAAATTAAAATTTTTTAAATGTCAAGTAGTGCATATGTAGTTGAAAATTACAATTAGTTTCTCCGTCTTTTTAAAGTTGTGTTTTTAATGGAAACTGAATGTGTTTCAGAACGCCATGAGAGCAACCATGGAATACCATGCTGACAAAGGTGTTTACCCACCTATTCAAGTCCACATCACACTGGGCAAGGAGGATTTGACTGTGAGGGTAAATGCTTCTTTTCTTTCTTTTAATTGATGTACAGCATGCACATAATTTCTACAAGACACATTTTTTTCTTAGGAGAAAGAAATCCTATCCCCCTAATGGCTAATAAGCCTATTCCTTCATTTATCTGGCGGATTGTGGAATTATCCCTTGAATTTGTTTCTATTCTGGTGCCTAATTCAGACGATTCAAGTTAAAGTAAATCCTGGAGGATTTAGCAGGATTATGAATATCCACTTTGATACCTACTTTAATACATAAAGTCTAAAATATTTCAGTATTTGCAGTGTTATGTAGATAGTACATAGTTTTTCATTTTTAAACAATGCTTTCCAATCTACATTTACTTTAATTATTTCATTGGCTTCTCAGAATGACTCTGTAGTTCAGAGCACAGGTAATTTTCTTCTCAGTTTTGCAAATCACAGACTAAGACAGTGGTTAGGTTGTGATTCCACAGTGAATAAGTGACACGGGACTTCAAATCAGCACCGTGGCCCCAGTACCGGGCCTTTTCCACTATGTTGTTCAGGTAGCCCAGTTTCTAAGAGTCTGGTGATGTCTCTCTTTTTTAAATAATAATTTTAAATTTTGTTTTAAAGTAATAAATGCAGGAGGTATAAAACTGAAATATGTCAGTTCCTGGCCATTTGTGAATCGTTACTCAATATAGTCTTTCAGTTATTTCTTCTGATATATTGCTTTATTTTTATGTAGTATTTTGATATTGCTATTTAAACAGCAAATATTAGCTTTCTGTTTTGGCAGCTGAGGAATTAGGTCTCTGAGAGTTCCTCCCCTCCTGTACCAGATATTTTCTCAATAGTTAAGTTCATACATGGAGTTCTAGGTTGAAAAAAATAATCTTGAGGATTTTGAAGGCATCTACTGTTTCTCTTTTTTTTTAAGAGTATAATTCAGTGGTTTTTAGTATATTCACAAGTTTGTGCAATTATATCACTGTTAATTTCAGAACATTTTCATCACTCCCAGGAAAAATACACAATGCCCACTTACTAATTACTCCCCACTTTCCTGTCTTCCCATTCCTTGGAAATCACTAATCTACTTTCTGTATATGGATTTCCCCATTTAGCACATTTCATAAAAATGCAGTGACTGACTGCTTCCATTTAGTATATTATAGCATGTATCGATAGTCTATTTATTTTTATGGATGAATAATACTCTGTTGTGTAGATATAACACATTTTGTTTATCCATTCATGAAGTTGATGGACATTGGGTTGTTTTCATTTTTTGGTTGTTATGAGTAATGCTGCCACTCATGTAGGAGTCTGTGTGTGAACATGGGTTTTCAATTCTCTTTATACCTAGGACTTGAGTTACTCTTAGGTAACTCTGTGTTTAACTTTTAAGGAACTGCCAAACTGTTTTCCGAAGTAACTATCATTTTATATTCCCACCACCAATGTATGAAGGTTCCCATTTTTTCACATGGTTGCCTACCCTTGTTACTGTCAGTCTTTTTGGTTACAGCCATTTTCACGGATGTGAGTGGTACCTCATTGTGGTTTTCATTCGCATTTCCCTAATGATTGATGATGCCAAGCATCTTTTCATGTGGCAATTGTCCATTTGTATAAAGAAATATCAATTAAGATCCTTTGCTCAGTTTTTAATTGGTTTGTCTTTTTATTGTTGAATTACAAGAATTCAGTCTCTCTCTATATTTTCTAATGTAAACACTAGTCCCTGGTAAGCTATATGATTTGCAAATTTCCTGTTCTGTGGCTTTGCACTTTCTTGATAGTATCCTTTGAAACACAAGAGTTTTTCATTTTAGGAATTACAATTTTTCTTTTTTTTTATTGCTTGTGCTTTCAGTGTCCTATCTAAGAAACCGTTGCCTAATCCACTGTCACCAAAATTTACACCTGAGTTCCTTCCTAAGAGTTTTATAGTTTTAGTTCTTACACTTAGATCTTTGATCCACTTTTAGTTAATTTTTATAAATGGTTTGAGGCAGGAAACTTAATTTCTTTCTTTTGCAAATAGATATCTAGTTGCTCTAGTATCATTTTTGCAAATGCTATTCATTCTTCATTGAATTTTCTTGTCAAAAATCAGTTGTTCATAAATGTATGGATTTCCGATTTCTCAATTCTATTCTATTAGTCTATGTATATGTCTCTCTTTATATTTGTCTTGCTTGTTATAGCTCTGTTGTAAGTTTTGAAATAGCCAAATGTGAGTCCTCCAACCTTTTTCATTTCTGCTTCAAGATGATTTTGGCTATTGTGGGTTCCGTGTATTTTTATAAGAATTTTCATATTAGCACCTCAGTTTCTGCAAAAAGAAAAAAAACAGTTTTATATGATGGGGACTGTTCAATGTGTAGATTAATTAAGTCTTCTAATTCATGAACACAGGTTCTTCTCACTTATTTATTCTTTAATTTCTTTCAACAACATTTTATAATTTTCAGTGTATAAATCTTGTACTTCTTTCGTTAAATTTTTTCTTAAGTATGTTAGTCTTTTGGGGGCTATTGTAAATAGAATGTTGTTTTAATTTCATTGTTGGATTGTTCATTGCCAGTGCATAGAAATATAACTGATTTTTGTGTTCTGATCTTGTATCTTGCAACCGTGCTGAGCTCCTTTATGAGTTCTAACAATTTTTTGTGGATTCCTTAGGATTTTCTATATCCAAGATCATGTTATTTACAAATAGAGATAATTTTACTTCCTCTCCAGTGTGGATTTTTCACCCTGCTTCATTGGTATAGCTAGAACTTCTAGTACTGTACCGAATAGAAGTAGTGACAGGAGACAGCCTTGCCTTTTTCCTGATTTGGGAAAAGCTTTCAGTCTTTTTTTTTTTTTAATATATTTTATTGATTATGCTGTTACAGTTGCCCATTTTCCTCCTTTTATTCCCCTCCGCCCTGCACACCACCTCCCACCCACATTCCCTCCCCTTTAGTTCATGTCCATAGGTCATACATATAAGTTCTTTGGCTTCTACATTTCCTATATTATTCTTAACCTCCCCCTGTCTATTTTCTGCCTACCATTTATGCTCCTTATTCTCTGTACATTTTCCCCGTCTCTCCTCCTCCCACTCCCCTGCTGATAACCCTCCATGTGATCTCTATTCTGGATTCTGTTCCTGTTCTAGTTGTTTGCTTAGTTTTTTTTTTTTTTTGTTTTTGTTTTAGGTGTGGTTGTTAATAACTGTGAGTTTGTTGTTTTACTGTTCATATTTTTTATCTTCTTTTTCTTAGATAAGTCCCTTTAACATTTCATATAATAAGGGCTTGGTGATGATGAACTCCTTGAACTTGACCTTATCTGGGAAGCACTTTATCTGCCCTTCCATTCTAATTGAAAGCTTTGCTGGATGGAGTAATCTTGGATGTAGGTCCTTGCCTTTCATGACTCGGAATACTTCTTTCCAGCCCTTTCTTGCCTGCGCAGTTTCTTTTGAGAAATCAGCTGACAGTCTTATGGACACTCCTTTGTAGGTAAATGTCTCCTTTTCTTTTGCTGCTTGTAAGATTCTCTCCCTCTCTTTAATCTTGGGTAATGTAATTATGATGCGCCTTGGTGTGTTCCTCCTTGGGTACAACTTCTTTGGGACTCTCTGAGCTTCCTGGACCTTCTGGAAGTCTATTTCCTTTGCTAGATTGGAGAAGTTTTCCTTCATTATTTGTTCAAATAAGTTTTCAATTTCTTGCTCTTCCTCTTCTCCTTCTGGCACCCCTATGATTTGGATGTTGGAACGTTTAAAGTTGTCCTGGAGGTTCCTAAGGTTCTCCTCATTTTTTTGAATTCTTATTTCTTCATTCAGTTCTGGATGAATGTTTATTTCTTCCTTCTGTTCCAAACCATTGATTTGAGTCCTAGTTTCCTTTCCATCACTGTTACTTCCCTGTACATTTTCCTTTATTTCACTTTTCATAGATTTCATTTTATCCTCTAATTTGTGACCACATTTGACCAATTCTGTGAGCATCCCGATTACCAGTGTTTTGAACTGTACATCTGATAGGTTGCTTAGCTCTTTATCACTTAATTGTATTTTTTCTGGAGCTTTGATCTGTTCTTTCATTTGGGCCTTTTTTTTTTGGTTTAGGCGTGCCTGTTAAGTAGTAAGGGGCGGAGCCTTAAGTGTTCACCAGGGCAGGGCAGCCCACTTGGTTGTGTTGTGATGCTATACGTGGGGGAGGGGTCCAAGAGGGAACAGTGCCGCTTGCTCCGCTCTCTGCCAGTTTTCAGTCACTTTCCCCAGTACCCACTATCAAATTGGGCCCTTCTGGTGCTGATTCCCAGGTTTATGTACATTCTAGGACCCTGTGGGTCTCTTCAATGAACTCTCCTGTGAGGCTGGGAGTTTCTCTGGCTGCCTCAACCCCACAGCTGATTTCAGTCAGAGGCTTTGAGGCTTTATTTCCCTGCATTGGGGCCCTGGGTTGTGCCGTCTGTCTCGCTCCCTAGTTGCTCCTCTCGGTTTATCTGCACGTGAATGTGGGACTGCCCAATCCACAAACCACCGCCTGTAAAGTGGGTTTACTGTTGTGAGTGTGTGAAACAGTTTATTCTTATATTATTATTTATTAATTATTGTATTATTTTCCATACAAACTGTAAACATATTTTCCCCCGTCCTGTATACTATTGAAATGAAGTTCATATTAGTCTGAACTAGATCTGTATAAATAAAGATGTTACTTATAATCCTAGGACAAGAACTAAGAAAATAATTCGAAGAAATCAAAGAAACAAGAAGAAAATTTAAATGGTACATTAGGAAATATTATTTCAACAAAAAAGGTACCAGTAAGGGAGAAATAAAGACTCGAAAGTACCCAGCTGGTGTAGCTGAGTGGATTGAGCGTGGGCTGGGAACCAGAGGGTCTCAGTTCGATTCCCAGATGGGGCACATGCCTGGGTTGCGGGCCAGGTCCCCAGTGAGGGCCATGTGAGAGGCAACCACACATTGCTCTTTCTCCCTCCCTTCTCCTCTCTCTGAAAATAAATAAATAAAATCTTTAAAAAAAAAAAAAGACTTGAAAGAGACATAAGATACATAGAGTATGTATGGCAAAGTGGCAAATAAATCCTACGCTAATAGTTACTATATTAACTGTAACTTCAATTAAAAGGTGGACATTGGCAGGATGGATTCAAAACACATCATCTATCTATATGCTGTCTACACAAGACACACTTTAGATTCAAAGACACAAACAAGTTTAAAATAAAAGCTTGAAAAAAGATACACCATAAAAACAGAAACCAAAAGACAGCTGGGATGGATACATTAATATCAGAGAAAACACATTTTAAGACAAAAATTGTTATTAGAGACAAAGGACATTTTTATAAAATTAAAAGGTCAATACATCAAGAAGACACAAAATTGTAAAGATATATACATTTAAAAGAGCTCCAAAATACGCAAAGCAAAACCTGACAGAACTGAAGGGAAAAATATACAAAATAATAGTTGGAGACTTCAATGACCCACTTTCAGTAATGCCTCTGACAAGTAGACAGAACAGGGAAACGGAAGATTTAAACAACACTACAAACCAACAAGACCTAACAGCTACCTACAGAACACTTCGTGCAACAACAGGAGAATACACATTTTTCTCAAGTACACATGGAACTTTCTCCAGGAGAGACCAAATGCTGGACCATAAAATGAGTTTCAATAAATGTAAAAGAGTTGAAATCACACAAACTATACTTCTGGCTACAATGGAATGAAATTAGGAATTAATAACAGAACAAAATGTGGGAAACTACAAGTATATACAAATTAAACAACATACTCTTAAATAACCAATAGGCCAAAGGAGAAATACCAAAGGAAATTAGAAGATACTTTGAGATGAATAAAAATGAAAACAATATAAAAACTTACGGGATACAGCGAAAGCATTGCCAACAGGGAAATTTTTAGTTGTAAAATGTGTCAAATCAATAACTTAAATTTCCATTCAAAGAAACTAAAAAAAGAGCAAACTAACTCCAAAGTAAGCAAAAGGAAGGAAATAAAGATTATTGTGGAAATTAATGAAATAAATAATTGAAAACATTGAAGAAAAATCATCCAAACAAAGAGTTTTTTGAGATTAACAAAATTGACAACTTTTAGCTAGACTGACCCCACCCCCTCAGAAAAGGTAGAAAACTCAAATTAATAAAATCAGGAATGAAACTAGGAACATTACTACCAATCTTACAAAAATAGAAAGGATTACAAGGGAATACTATGAACAATTGTATGCCAACCAATTACATAATGTAGGTGAAATGGACAAATTCTTAAGACAAATTACAGAAAGTATCTCAATAAAAAATAGAAAGTCTGAATACTTCTAACAAATGAGGAGACTGAACTAACAATCAAAACTCTTACAACAACTCAGGCTCACATGGCTTCACTGGTGGATTCCACCAAATATTTTAAAAAGAAGCAACACCAATCCTTCTCAAACTTCCAAAATACAGAAAAGGAGGGAACACTTCCCAATGTACAGAAGGCTGGTATCACCCTGATACCAAAACCAGAGATGTCACACAAGAAAATTGCAAACCAATACACATCCCTCATAAATAGTAATGCAAAATCTTCAAAAAACCCTAAAAAGTAGACACCCCAAGAACACAAGTTTGGTTCAACACACAAAAATCAATCAATTTAATACACCAAGTGATAGATAAAGAACAAAAAAACCACATGATTATCTCAATCTATACAGAAAAAGCCATCTGACAAACCAAATCCTTTCATGATAAAAACACTCAACAAACCAGGAAGAAAAGTGAAATTTCTCAACTTAATAAACAGTACTTCTGAAAAACCCATAGCTAACATCATACTTAATTGTGAAAGACTGAAAGCTGGACTTCCGGCCAACATGGAGGCGTAGGTAGACACGCTGTGCCTCCTCACACAGCCAAAAGAAGGACAATAACAAATTTAAAAACAAAAAACAACCAGAACTGACAAAATCGAACTGTATGAAATCTGACAACCAAGGAGTTAAGAAACATTCATCCAGCCCGGTGGGAGGGGCGGAGACGGGCAGCTGGGTGGAAGGACTCGAGTCCTTTCCTGTGTACAACCCTGTGTACGTACTTTGTTCTTATATAGGTTCTTCCCCTTTCCCTTTTTATCTTTGGTGGTGTTAGTGTCATAAACCATACATCTCGCCCTGGCTGGTGTGGCTCAGTGGATGAGCGCCAGCCTGTGAACCAAAAGGCTGCTGGTTTGATTTCTGGTCAGGGCACATGCCTGGGTTGAGGGCCAGGTCCCCAGTAGCGGGTGTGCGAGAGGCAACCATTGATGTATCTATTGCACATTGATGTTTCTCTCCCTCTTTTTTCCCTCCTTTCCCCTCTCTTTAAAAAAGTAAGTGAATAAAATCTTTTAAAAAAATGTATACATTTATACAAAGGTTAAAAAAAACCTTTATACATTGTATGTCCATCTACACAGATTTATAATTTCTCTATGCAATTATCTTTTAAATATGATAGAAAAAATTTATAAACAAAAAATACACTTATACAGCCCTTTATATTTAACTGTATAGTTACTTTTCCTGGTGGTCTTTATTTCTTAGTGTGGATTCAATGTATTGTTTATAGTGTTCTTTCATTTCAGGCTGAAAGATTCCTTTCATATTTCTTGATAGGGCAGGTCTACCAATGACAAACTTTTGTTTATATGAGAATGAATTTTTCCTTCATCTTTGAAGGATAATATTGCTGGATATAGACTTTTTGGTTGTTAGTCTTTTTCTTTCAGCACTATGAATATGTTAACCCTACTTAACCTTTAGGTCCTGCTTGTACAGAACCTCAAAGTCATAGGTGAAAGCTTAGGATCCCTTCATGTTTTTCCTGAACATGAGCATGGCCCTAGGCATGATCATGGCCTTCTGAATCCTTGGGACATTTATGAGCTTTTCTAAGCCCTCATAGATATCTTCCCTAACTTATTAAGCTTTTTGGTTATCTTATTTTTTGCCTTAACTGTTGTATATTGCTTCATGTGGCCCTCAAATTAATCAATTATTTCTAATTGTTTTTGACAAATGTTTCCGATGATAGGGAGTGGGTGCATGCAGTACTTTTTGCCTTGGGAGATCAGAATTGGGTCAGAAAATGCAGTGGCTGCCAGGTTTCTGATTTCATTCTGATTGCATATTATTGATGGGGAGTGGGAATAAGGCAAGTTAAAACACCACAAATCTTACTGTTGTTTTTCTTGACTGCTTGCTCCCAAGATGGCTGTAAGACTTTGGTCAATTTCTAGAGCTAAACAAAGTTGATTCTGATAACTTTTGCCTTTTTCCTGGTGCTTCAATGGAGGAGAGACTTTTTGGAACTCCTTTCTCCACTATTTTTGCTACTATCATTCCTGCTATTCCTTTTGAGATGACTTCACGCTGATTTCAGTTTCTATTTCTTTGTATGTGACTAGTTTTAGTTGAGAGGTTTTGTTCAGCTGGAGCCTTTAAAATCTCTTTTTTTCAACTCTGTTTTGAAATTTCATAATGATGTGATTTGCTATGGGCCTTTCCTTACTCATTGGGCTGGGCCCTTTAGGATTTAGAATTTCTACTGTTTCCTTGATACTTTCTACCCTACTGTTTTGCTTTCTGATGTCTCATTTGGAGATGTTGGGATCGTGAAATGATCCTCTCTTTTTTGTATCTTTTTCTCTCCTGCTTAACTTTTTATTCTACTCTGTCAGATTTTCTTGACTTTAAATTCCCAGCCCTTCTAATTGACTTTATAGTTTCATTATCTTATTATAAACTTCCTTTTTACTATTCTTTTTTATAGTATTCCACTTTGGTTTTATCTTTTATCACTCTGAGAATATTAATTATAGCTTTTTTTCAAAAATTAATTATCTCTGCTATCTGCACTGTTATCTCTGAATTTCCTTTTCTCTGTTTATCTCTCATGGTTGTTCATTTAAAAGGGTGAGGCACAAATAAATATACGACTATACCATGTATTTGCTGAAAAAGTAATATGAATGCATCACTTTTTTTTCCTAGCCCAGATGCTAACGTGTGTCTGTTTTTTGGTTATTTTTTTGTCAACTACTTGTTCACTAAGGTATACTTGATTCAAAATAAGTCCCATATGGCTTCTGCTTTGGAGTTTCAGTTATAATACAGCATGACCTTCTTTATAGCTTTTCCTGCTTCTGTTTCTTGTGCTTTAGCATACTGGTCTGCAGGTGCTTTCCTCTGGCACTCTGCTGAGTGCCGCCTGTCACCAGCACATGGGTCACCTAGGCGTTCAGCAGAGACTCATTCTGTGCTGGTGGACAGACAGGCTTTGCTTAGGGAATCTGTCTGTTTGGTATAAAGAAAGGTTCATAATGACCCAGCATTTCCACTTCTAGGTCTGTATATATTCTGAAGGTTTAAAAACAGATATTCAAGCAAACATTTCCACGTTTGTTCACAGCAGCATTGTTCACAATAGCCAAAACATGGAAACAGCCCACATGTCCATCAGCTGATGAATGGATCAATTAAATGTGATATATATCCATCTAATGGAATATTAGTTGGCCATAAAAAGAATGAGGCATCGGTACATGCTACAACATAGTTCCTGCAACTTTGAAAACACTATGCTAAGTGAAACAAACCAATCACAAAAGGCCATGTATCATACGATTCTATTCATATGAAATACCCAGAAGAGGCAACTATAAAGGGGCAAGAAGTAGACTAGTGGTTGCTTAAGAGTGTACTCAGTAAAGTGTCCCAGCATTTCTTTTTGAGGTAATAAAAATATTCTAAAATTGCCTGTATTGATGGTTGCACTATCTATGAATATATTAAAAGCCATGAGTTTAAATGGGTGAATTTATGGTATGTGAATTATATTTCAATAAACCTGTTAAAAATGTTCATAAGGGTCTTAAATAGACTATTCTAGAAGCCCTTTATAAAAGCCCTATCTGTATATTGGGCTCTGCCTCCAGTCTCCTCACATCCAAGGTCACATGACTACATCTATTCTAGTTATCTCTTTATGTGTTAAATGCTTGCTTTAATTTTTCTCAGAGATTTCATCCCCGTCACTTACCCTAGACTTTAAGGATCAAGATAAGGGGTTTTTCCTCCATTCTTTTAGTTTATTCAAATTATTGACCTTTTTTACCCTCTTCTGAAAATCCTATGAAAGAATTGTTTTTGTCTGTCTTAGAACTCTTGCAGCTCTTGCAGATTTTGTATTTGGTCTATATTCAGTAAACAATCCAAGTGTTATAGCCACATATCTTTAAAGTTAAAATGTAAACATCTTGGTTCATTCACTGTTGATATTATAAGGTTGACTGAAAAAGGTGTTGAGTAAGAGACTTCAGGGGCTCTGGGTGGGAGTCGGGGTGGTACATTTCCTGCGGTCAGAGCTGTCATCAGGTTCGCTGTGGCTGGTTTCCCTTGGACCCGAAATTCCCATGAGCCAGCCCAGGGGGCCCAGTGTCCTGCGAACAGGAAGTTAGGGATGGCAGCTCTTGGACGACATTGAGAAGTGGTGATTTCATGCACTGAATAGAAAACTTTAAAAATAATTGGCAAATTTTTCTTCCTCAGCTTTACTGTTGACATTACTCCCCACCGCATGTCTTTCCTTTTCCTTGGCATAGGCTTATGTTCCCGTGAGTGTAGGTTTTTTTCTTTAATTTATCTTACTCAGAGATTTTTTGTTTAATTTTCCACATCTCTTTCCCAGTATATTTGTCATCAGAGTGCCACTCTTCTTGTCTTAAATACATACAGACCAAACATCTGTCTCTCTCTCCCCTATTACTTCCTCCCTCCCTTCTCCCAAAGAACTCAGATCCTCTGGTATACTATCATCTCTTACAATTGTCTTGGAAACTCTTTTTGGCACTTTAAAAAATGTACTCGTTCCAGTTTATTGTGGTTTTGGCTGCAGAGCAAAGGTTACCTTTATTTGCCTTTATTAGTTTTTAACTATATTCCTATGGCTCAGTTTACCCTCTTCACCTCTAGTAAGAAGACACTGATCAAAGTCACCTCTGTCCTTTCTGCTCCACTCCCTGCTTTTCGCATACTCCCTGTGGCTAGAAGTCATTTCTTGTTTTATAACTGCTGGGTACTAGAAGGTTAAGGAAAACCAGGAAATGTCTATTGAATTCTACCATTTTATCTTTATATCTATTTTAGTATGCTGTTTACTTAGTTAATATTTATGGAACCCTCATATTTCTTACCATGTAACCAGCAAATGTGCAGCAGAGCATTTAAAGGATAAATAATTAACACATTGAGGGATCTCAGAAGATACCCAGACCATTTTATTCATCTTACTAAAATAAAACTCTTCACAGGGCTTTGAATTCATGGCCAAGAACAATTTTAAGCATAATGCAGCAGACAAGTTCTTAATAAAGTCCTTGTATATTTTTATACTGCAATCATCTAATTATAGACATATCAGGAACAAGTCTTCAAATGGTATTTCAAAGCAGATTTTTATTTTATAAGTTAAAATAGCTCTGTGATTTTAATTATGTAAGAAATAGGCAACAGGTCCTCGAATAACACCACTTAATCTAACATTGTTTAGTTATAACCTTAATGGATGCTGCAGGAACTTATCTGTTATTTATATCAATTAGCCTATGGTGAAATTGGCTTCTTTATACCACAGTTTCAAAAACCCATGGATGACATTAAGTGGGGACTTACTGTATAAACATACTATAAAGATTTTTAAAGAGTATGTAAAAGCTAGAAGCCATCTAGCTTATTGACATCTTAATACATAGCATTCAGAACTATTTTATATCTATACATGTCTATACACCCATGTTTAAAGCAGATTTGTTTGTATATGACAACTGTGGTGATATTATAGGTAGTAGAATAATTTAGATCCTGTAACAAAGGAAAATGGCTGTGGTCGACTAGATTAGGAGGTATATAACAGCTGGGAAGGTAAGTCCATATTAATTGTGAAGGAAAACAAAATGAAGACAGTCTGTAAAGAAATCATTATATCCAGTCTACCATATGAGTTGTGTTGGAAAATGATAGTAAGCATAGTATAGAAACCTGTACTTTACACACTCACCAGAAAGTTGTGTGGGAGCCCGTGCTGTGAAATGGCTGGTGGATGAGCTTCTAAACACAGTGAAGTGGTTCTGCTGTTTCCTCCCTGAACATGTAAATTATGTTGTTGTTTCATATAATAGAAGTAATTGTGGAAAAAAACTCAGAAACTAAAAACGCGAAGGAAGAAAATCACTCGTAATTCCAAAGACCAAAATATTATATATCATTACAGACTTTCCAATTTAACTTTTACAAAATTAGAATATAATAAATTCTTCTTCATAACTTTTTTCTACTTAACAAGATTTTGTGAACATCTCTCATGCCAATACGTATAGGTTTAGATAATACTAAATGGCTAAATAGTATTCTGTGTTAGAATGTTCATTAGTTTACTCAAATAGTCCTCTATTTAGGTTGTAATCCAGTTTTAGCTATTCTCCATACTACCGTGATGGATATTCTTATACATTCTTTGCATACTCTTCTGATTTCTTTTTTTAGGATAAACATTGTCGGGTCAGAAGGTTTATGCATTTTTCATCTGGTTGTCAAATTGCCCACCATAAGGAAATAATAAATCTATGCTTACATTCAAGATAGGCTTAGTTTATGACTCATTCTGTGCAATACTGCAGTGTTAGCACGACTTCAGTGAATAGGCTAAGCCTTGAATTTGTATCATGATGGAGTTTATTATGTATTATGTGTTAGATGAGTTAAGTCCAGCAGTGAGGGAAATGTTTACATTGGCAACTACCATTGTATGATGTTTGTTTTGAAAAGCCTTTCTCTCCAGCCAGCAGTTAAACTGTGACACTGAGTACGTGTGGGTTTTTCGCTGTTTATGGGACTTGGACATAGCGCATGATTCTTTCTCATCTTAGATGAGTGACCGAGGAGGTGGTGTTCCTTTGAGGAAAATTGACAGGCTCTTCAACTACATGTACTCAACGGCACCCCGGCCTCGTGTCGAGACGTCCCGCGCAGTGCCCCTGGTATGTGATGGAGAAATAATGAAGTGTGTTTCTGTGAATTGCCAAAAAACCCCAACAACCTGGTTACCAAATAAATCGGTTAAGCCATTGTGTAGGACACACTACAAGGAAGAAGGGAAGCTATCAGGAAAAAATTTTCTCTAGATTAAAATAGCACTTGGTTATTTTTTCTTTTGATTGAAGAGCACAAGACAAAGAGCATTGTTTCAGAGGTCTTGTTGCCAGGCCTGATAGTCACGTGTGAGTGGTTTTCATGTGGGAAACTGCTTTTGACCTACTATTTCTAAAGACTAAATTAGCAGTTTTACTGGTATCTGATCAACACTGATTCAATCTTCAGTGTTGATTTTTTCCCCTCAAATACTTATAACAGAAAAATCTCATTGTAGACCCAGAAATAAGACTAGAGATCTGATCAACTTAATCACCAACCTGGAAATGGCTCAGATTATAATTGTCTTGCTGATGTTTTTTATTCATCCTAATAGTCAGCTATTTTCAGGTTTAATAAGATTAGCTCTTGAATTGACTCCATCCCCCAGAAAAGTGCTTTGCCAAATCTCTGACCTGTAATTCTGGAAGAACTTTTTCTGGGTTTGGAATCTTCTCTGGCATATACGCTGGAGTTATGCAGTAACACGATGAAACAGCCAGTGTAAGATGTATCTATTTTAGACTCTTGGAAGTTACTGGAAGGACTTCATTCTAATAGTTTTACCTGTTACATAGCACAAATTCTGTAGCTACAACCGTAATATGATTCATGTCTTACAAAACTTTTTAAATGATTAATATAGTAATAAATTTCTCCAATGTAGATATGTGGTGCCTGGGATAGGCATCCATGCGCTAAGGGGCAGACAAGGTCAAATAATAAACATGTGTATCTTCCTAGATTCTAATTTTGCTCTAAGAATAAGGGGAGAGAAGGGAAATACTGCTTTTGTAGTAAACAAATACCATAGAATTTTTGTAGAGAGGGCATGGCATACTAGTCCAGACTCCATCCAGACCATGTGGTTCCATTCCTGACTTAACCACATTTTAGCTGTGTAGCTTTGGGAAAATTATGGACCTTTTAATACCCCAGTTTCTCCAACTTTAAAAATTGAGTTATTGTACGGGCTGACCTTTACTCTGTGTAAAAATACCTTTCATAATGCCTGACACAAAGTCAGTGCCATGTAAGTGTTTGTTGTTTAGGGGGCAAAATTTATGTGAATTTTTAAAAAATATTTTATTTATTTACTTTTAGACAGAGGGAAATGAAGGAAGAAAGAGAAGGCAAGAAACATCAATGTGCAGGAGATACATCAGTCAGTTGCCTCTCGGAGACGCCAGCTAGGGACCTGGCCCACAACGCATGCATGTGCCCTGACTGGGAGTTGAACCAGGAACCTTTTGGTTCTCAGGCTGGTGCTTGATCCACTGAGCCACACTAGCCAGGGCTAGAATTTATGTGAATTCCTAGAAAAACAGGAGACTTGACATGGCACAGGCTTCCCTGTATGTCTGCACAGCCTCACTGAGGGTCCCAACAAAAAAGAGATAGCACATTCAAATGATGATAATTAAGGAAGACTTATTTACAAAGAGACAAATTGCAGAACTATTAGTAAGGATAGTAGAGGGAACCAGGGCTAGCAGCAGTGGAGCGGACACCACCCAGAATCAAAGGGAGAAGTCAGCAAAACCCACAAACGGGGAAGGTTGCAAAGCAGCTACTTAGTAACAAGGGGCCCGGCCTGCCCAAGGGAAGCAACCTCAGCCCGAAGGGGAGTGAATACTCTCCACCTGACTCCCTCTGAACTCCTATGGGTTTTTCATTGGCTGGACCCACTGGAAGCAGAGGGCATGGGAGTCCATTGATGTCATTCATTGAGCTCAGCCTCCTAGGGGAAGGAGAAATGTGGAGAATAGATAGTCAATTTGGAGGGGTGAACAGAAACTCTGGCTAGAAAAATCAAATAAGTGGTGGAGATAGGTATAGTCAGAGCCTGGATTTGTTAATAGCACTTTGATTCCCGAATCCACATTAGCTCTTAACTAAAGTGTTATACGGAATGTCACTGAACACTTGTTTGGTGATAAAAATTGTTTTTTGTTTTTTTTTTTAAAGAATTTATTTATTTTCAGACAGAGAAGAAGGGAGGGAGAAAGAGCAATGTATGGTTGCCTCTCACATGGCCCTCACGGGGACCTTGGCCCGCAACCCAGGCATGTGCCCCGATGGGGAATCGAACCGGGACCCTCTGGTTCCCAGCCCGCGCTCAATCCACTGAGCTACACCAGCCAGGGCAAAAATTGTTTTTACATGTATCTAAATTTTGCTTTGTATTAAAGGATTGGTAGTGTTTATTCAGGTAAATAAGGTCATTCCAGATACTGGGTACAGGATGAACGAAGACACAGAAGTAAAAAAAATAGCATATGTTTGAAGAACTTAAGAGCAGAAGCTTCAGTTCAGCTGGACTGAAAAGTGGGAGGCAGAGACCTGATCTTATCAGGTCTTGAAAGCTCCTTTTACAAGCTTGGGTTTTTATTTCAAGCCAGTGGGTGGGGGGTGGGGCTGTGCTTTGAAAATTTTTAAGCAGAGGAGTGACCTGTAAGTGAGAATTAAGAAAGTAGAGCTGTTACAGATCTCTCCAGGTTCAGAACACAGGCTGCAAATTCAGGGTATGAAGTCATGAGATGTATCTGTTAGGCTGTGACAAGGCTTTTCTACTCTTGCTCCTAAAAGAGAGAACATGTTCTATGTGATACTGCCCAAAGCAGTATTGGGATACTCTAGAGCAGGCCAATGAAGCAAAGCAGTGTGCTTTTCCAGACTCCTCAAGTCATTTATAGTAGAAAGAAAAATGAAGACGTCTAAATGACTGGAGGGGAGTCATCTAATGTAGTTCTCAGCGAGGGTCCAGCTTGATCATAGTATTAGCAGGTTTCTTGGATACAGGCGCCAATAGCCCTGGAGCGTCTATTTTCATTAGATAAGTATTTCAAAGAAATGCTCTTCTCTGTAATGATCAGAATCACGGCTACTAATAGAAAAAAAGTTGGGTTAAAGTGGGAACTCATAAAAAGTTTTATGTCTTACAAATTTAACAAGAAGCACATGAGCAGACATTGATCCACCAGTCTTTTGATGTACTGCCCAGGCCTTTTCTTTGGTTCTGCAGATTGAAATTTCAGTTACCTTCTGAATAGAATTTCATTTCCTCACACGACAGGCTGGTTTTGGCTATGGACTGCCCATCTCCCGTCTGTATGCACAGTACTTCCAAGGAGACCTGAAGCTGTACTCGCTGGAGGGCTATGGAACAGATGCAGTGGTCTACATTAAGGTGGTGACTATAGTTTTCTTGAGTGAATGAGACTTCTTTCGATAAGAAGATGCCTATATTTAACTATAATGAAAATGTCCTCTACTTCATGCTATCAAAATAGAAGTGTATGGTTTTTCACATAGGACCTCATTTTTTTGGACAGATTATCTCCTTGACTCTGGGAAAAGTAATGCTCTTCTCTGTAATGATCAGAATTATGGTTATTAATAGAAAAAAAGTTGGATTAAGGTGGGGACTTGTAAAAAGTTTTATGTTTTACAAATTTAACTTTAACATGAAGCACATGAGCAGACATTGATCCATCAGTCTTTTGATGTACTGCCCAGGCCTTTTCTTTGGTTCTACAGATTGAAATTTCAGTTATCTTCCTTGCAGAAGCAGTACTTACAATTCTTTTTTTTGGTTTCTTTAAACAAAGAAACAACCAAGTACATAATCCTTTTTTATTTTTTATGCAGTCCTTTACAAACATATTCTAACTTTGATTTGATAACAATTTTTATGTGTATTTCCTTCATGACTTTTTCCAAAATATTCATCTTAGTTTTCAAAGAACCCTCCCCCTTTTTCCTCTAGAATTTTGTTTAAGTTATACTCTATTAAATTATGTATTTACAATAACAAATGTAATTGCATAAACAGATTTTGGAACAAGCACAAGTGACTCTTGGTAAGCCTAGATCTCACCAGGTGGGAGCAGAAGCACTAAGCCTACTGGCCTTGGATGTTCCATGTGTTTATGCAGAAGTTAGTATATTTTACAGGGATAGAGAGCACTGAGCCCCATCAATCCACTGGACTGGTTAATCTGTTGATACCTAATTATCTTGTGATGATTGTTTCCTGTTCTGACCACTAGATGGCACCCATTTTACAGGAAATGCTGAAGACTTGGAAAAAGTAAATTTATCTGAAAAGGTTAAGTTCTTTCAAGATCATAGTTCTTTTTCTTTTTCTTTCTTTCTTTTTAACCATCTCAGTCTTAAGGAACTTAAAAAGGGCGACATGAAGGCAATATTTTTTATCACTAAATATAACATCTTTGATCCAGTCTATAGATCAAGTGGTAGTGGCAGTTCTGGCATATTTAAAAAGAATATATAGGTGAAAGGTTTTTAGTTCCATTTGGGAAAAAATAGATGACAGGAATTCTTACAGAATCATTAAAATCGTCAACATCAAATACCTTCTTTACCATTATCAGAATGAAATTTATAGTTCAATATTTTCTACATTTGGGGAATGCCTATGACTTAAGGTTGAAATTCTACTTAAATATCCCAACTTGAAGAAGATAATGAGTGTATTTCAAGTTCCAATGATTTACAGGAAGGTAAAATAGAAGAGTGAATTAATAGTAATATGTTGGAAACATGAAATTATGCATGCTGCAGACACTCATGGTGTAATTGAAATTGGTGGCTTTGATGGCAGTAGGAAAAGACACAGGATCAAAGCCAGGGCTAAGAATGGTTCATGCAAAAGCCGAGATGCCTTAGACATAACATAGTTTTATATACATTGATAGTAATATTATATTGAATTTTTAAAAGTACAGCGACTGAAAAAATAGTACTTATTCTAATAAATAATTAAAATAGAGTTCATTAAATGATTGTACCATTACATATATTAAGGTACATATGTCAACTTTTTATGCTTTCATACTTACATGACTTTTTAAATTAATCAGCTTCTGTTCTGGGTCATGCTTTATAAGAAGTATGTGTGACACTTGTGTACAATTTCAGTCCTGTGGCTTCCAGGGAGCACAGTCAGCATGCACACCAGGCAGTGCCATAGGCTTAGTCAATAATACATTTCCAGTATGTACACTACTTAAAAATGTATGGAGGTGGTGTTATGATTAATAAAATACAAAGCCAGCAAAGTATTGTTTAATTTGTAGTAACCTTTTGCCACTGTATGTTTTCTTAACACATTTCATACCACGTAGAAATCTCTAAGACATACACCAGGGACCACACGATATTGGGAAAACTGCACGCTAATTAAATCATCTCGTGATGCGGTCCTTAACAGATAGCGCGCAAACACGAGAAAACTCGTGAGCAGTACGAAAAGTGTTAAAAAACGGATTCTAAAAACATGCCAGACTCAGGTCCTGCTTTTCTTTCAGGCTCTGTCAACAGAATCGATAGAAAGACTCCCAGTGTACAACAAAGCTGCCTGGAAGCATTACAACGCCAACCACGAGGCCGATGACTGGTGTGTCCCCAGCAGAGAACCAAAAGACATGACGACATTCCGCAGTGCCTAGATATGCTTGGGAGGCCTAGGAAATCCGAATGTGCTTTTGTATTAAATTTGGAAGGGATGGTGTGGAGAACTACGTTATACCAAATACTTCATGTGTCCTTTTCACAACTGTTTGGGTAGAATAAATGGAAAGTGAATTCCATTTTATGCCAATTAAACCTCCAAAATAATGAAATTGTACCTATTGGACACTTATATTTTTACAGTTAATTGAACATATTTTTAAACAACAGTAGTTATGGTCAACTTTCCCTGTTATGGTAGACTTTGGAAGAGTGTAAGTCTTTGGGTTTCTACAGGAAGCTGTGTGGTTTTGTAAAATACTTTTCATTTATGTCTGCTGGAAACATTTTCTTAATAATACTGATTAGCTAGTTAACCGTTTTTCTGTTATTTGGTGGAGTTCTGCCATCCTTAGTAGTGGCAACTGTAGTAAGACAGTCTTCAATTTTACCAGTGACTAACTACAAGTAAAGCAGAAACAGTTGTCGTGTGAGCATGGAACCAGCCACCTTAAAGCATCTACACATGCATTGTCTTAGCTCTGAAGTTAACTTGTCATTTTAAAATTTTATTGCAAAGGATTATAATGACTAATTCCCTATGGATCTAAGCCTAGATCATGGGCAGTCTACTTTGTGCTTGCAATTAATGTAAGGAGAAATTTTTGTGCTAAAACAAACTAGCAGCTGCCAACATTCTAGAGAAGAAATTGTGGGCAGTGCAGTGAGTCCCCAAAACTGAACTATTGATTTTTGAGACTACATGGGAGAGCTTTTGTGAAACAGAGCTTTTCTGGGCCCTACCCCAGACATGCTGAGTTAGATTCTCTTAAAAAGCTCCTACGTGAGTCTGATGCATTACCTACTTAGGGAACCATTCTTCTTTTTTTTTTTAATCCTCACTCAAAGATGTGTTTGTTGATTTTTACAGAGAGAGGGAGAGAGGAGAAAACCAAACTGGATGTGAGGGAGAAACAGCCATCAGTTGCCTCCTGCACGCACTCTGACTGGGGAATCTAACCTGCAACCTTAGGTGTGCGCCCTGACGGGGAATCGGACCCACAACCTTTTGGTGTCCGGGCTGAGCTCCAATCAGGGCAGGAACCATTCTTTTCAAGTGACTAATGATGATACCACATTTACTCAAGTAACAGAGATCTTTAGGTTTTGGTTTTCACCTATCCAAAGGTCAGTCTTCTAGACTAGGAGAGACGCCCTGAATCTCAAGTCTGGTGCCATTAGAAGCATAATTTGAAGCAGGAGACAAAATAACTACTGGAGAATAGTATATACCAGAAGGTCAGTACCATACATGCAGGTCTTGACAAAGAACAAATGTTGTAAAAGAAATATCTAGACTTTGTTATCAGAAAAAAAGTCAATTTGGGCTTATCCCAGCAATCTTTTGCATTTGCGTCTACAGATACTTCGGTATAACAGATTATGGTAACTCCATTGGGCTTTAAAACAGAGATGCGGTGCAGGCGTCCCAGCCCTGGCGGGGACCCAGAGCCTGGCCCGGAGCTGCGCGGGTGGGAGCCGGAGTGGGAGCCGGAGCCGGAGCCGGAGCCGGGCGGGCTGTGTCCGAGCTCTCTCCGCCAGCCGCCGCTCTGGGGCCCCAGAAAGTTAGGAGTTTAGTCATACCTCGTCTTCTAAGGTAACAGGGAGATACACTGAAAATAAATTTTACCAGTAAGGTTTTAAATGTTTAGGAACAGCTTTACTACTTAAACGGGGATCTTGATCTGGAAAATACATTGAATTGAAACACCTCATTCGCAAAAGGATTACGTAAGCTTAATAAACATTTGTAAATTGGGAGGGACGGTGGAGGGCAATTAGTCTAACCCTGATTGGAGAGATGATGATCCTGAGACGGGGGGGGGTGGGGGGGCGGGAAGGAGTTGCTCCAGGGCTTTTAGCAAAAATCACCAAATGTTGGAAACGGATCTTTTACCTAACCTATTGTTCCTTTACTATGGATTTTCTGAAAAACAACAGGATATGCTAATGGATTATTTTATTCAACGTGTTAGTTTTTTAATTTTTAAGTATGATTTTCTGCCCCGGAGGTCAGCGGTGGCTGTGACAAGTCAGGCTCACCAGGTTCGGGAGCGCCTGTAGCCCGGGCCGTGGGGGTGGGGGGAGGAGGCGACAATTGCCGGCGGGAACGTCCTCCAGAGCGAGCGAGCGAGCGAGCGAGAGAGCTCCTTACCCTGCCCCGCAGACTTATTTCCGCCTTAGCCCCTGGCAAGGCGCCTCACCTGAGATCCCTCCGCTGCTCGGGGTCGCGCCTCTACTGCGGCTGCGCGGACGCCTCCGCTGGAGTCTGGTTAAGGGAAGCGAAACAGGAGTTCAAACGGGCGGAGGAAGGTGGTGCTTGTTCCGTCCACCTGGGGACCTCACGCAGCGACACACGGTTGCGCCCAGGACCTCAGGAAAAAAAAACAAACCACTTTTGTAATGATAAAATGTTTTAGAATCGTTTGAAATCAAAGTATCCACTTTCCTAAATGAATCATTTGTACAAGTGACATAATGGATTTTTTTACTTATGAAAGAGTACCCCCACCCCAAAATTTAAAGTTTTCCTTCTTTATTTAAGGGCTAAGAAATCATGTTTTACAGGAAAAGTGAAATATTTTACTTTAGCTTCTTTTTAAGGTATAATGACTCTTTACCTTGTCATTGTGGTAATGGACAGGAAATTACAAAAATAATTGCGGGAAAGAGTTTTGCTAGTTAGTTTTAAATCATTAAAACCTGAATTGTTTTTAGATTTCTACATTCTTTTGCCCACCAGCATTTAATGTGATGCTATGTAGATATAAAAATATACTGAAGGATAAGAATTGATACTACATGATTTTTATAACCTGGGCATTTAATGAACGTGCCAACATTTTTTAGGAAGAATCACAAAAATATTCTGTGCTCTACTTAAAATACTGGGCGGCTTTAGAGATCTTCCTACTCAATAGCAATCACTTTCTTGCACTGTGAAGTTTTTTATGTTAACGATGTTGAAGTCTACCATATTATTTTGTAAAAAGTTGTGTGAATGGCAATAAACTGAAAACATGAATCAACTCCTATTTTGAAGATTAAATTGGGGCAATTTAGGTTTTGGAAATATAATTATGTCTTTTAAATGAAAATCTTGCATCATCAAGGGTCAACATTCTGTAAACATTCAAATAGTTGGCGATAGGTGGCTTGCACTGCATCTCATGATCTTCAGCAGAGGAAGAGTTTAGAATTTAGATTTCCAATGTATATTATTCTAATGGAGAAAGCCAGAGGGAGAGTTTGTGTGGTTTGAGTTATCCTAAGTTTTCATTATCCAGACACAGAGACTGATTGCATGAATGAAGATCTGTTGTATGATGCTTGAAAGGCTATATTTAAGTGTTCTTTGAATAACTTTTCACAACATAAGTAATTATAGAAAAGGTCCTAATTTAGTCCTGGCTGGCGTAGCTCAGTGGATTGAGCGCGGGCTGCGAACCAAAGGATGGCAGGTTTGATTCCCAGTCAGGGCACATGCCTGGGTCATGTGAGAGGCACGTGAGAGGCAAGCACATATTGATGTTTCTCTCTCTTTCTCCCTCCCTTCCCCTCTCTAGGAATAAATAAAATCTTTAAAAAAAAAAAGAAAGAAAGAAAAGGTCCTAATTTAATGAGCATTACCCCTTTGCCTGTACCAGCTGAAAGTCTGATTTAAATTCCTCTGATTGATGGGATAGGACCACAACATCCCTTCACTGTTAAAAACAACAGGTCCCAGAACAGAACATCACAGGTAAAGAACTGGGGGTGCAAACTCTTTGTGTTATGGTCCCTCCTGGCCTTTTGAATAGCTAATCAGAGAGGAAGCCAGAAATCAGTCACCTGATTTCAGTTTCTGTCTTCAATGCTGTGACATGAATGTGACGTTTTAACAGATGAGTAGTCTGGATTGAGGTAGCTCATTTGCAAATGTGGCTTTTGCTGGAGGAACTTTTTAATCATATATGTTTAAATTCTGACCCCAATAATTAACTTTCTTACAGTGTAGCCCAATGCACTTGGGAAAATACTGTAACACGGTGTGAAGGATTTGTGTGTGTCAACAAAGAACACACCACTTGTTTGCTTATTTCCGGCATTTTTAAATGACTGCACCTTTTGTTCCATTTACACGTTTGGAAAGAATTGTACATTATAGTGCCCACTTTTTTCTAGTCTTCACATTTCTTTAGCCATCACTAACCATAGGCTTTTATCAGCAAGAAACAAGATTGCCAGTTTTTGCTACAAAACTTTAATCTTTTTCTCTTGCCTTGGAAAAGCTGTTCTATGTTGAGGAATAGGACAGCTATTTTGTACTTTGTTAAATTAGAGATTTTTGAGCAAACATAACACAATTTTTATTCCAGTAAGATAAACCAGAGAAACTTATATTTGAGTGTTGTCTTCATTTAGGAGTTGCTTTCTGAAAGTTTAGAAGCATACTTTCTATAGTTGTCACATAACTATTATCAGGCATTTTGTAGTTGAAATGTTGACATCTGTTTATAATAAATTAAAAATGGTAAAAAATTCCTTTAGGAAACAGTTTGGGAGGCCAGGGCATTTGTAAGTTTAACTCAAACATAAAAGGCCACAGTAATTTTGCCATGGTTTTATACTTATATGTGTTCCATTATGGGGTTCAAACACTGGGACTTTAAGTGTTTGACTTTTAGTCAAAAAGATAAGCAGCATACTCAGATGGCTTTCCTAGGTCATAGAATTGTTCTTTCCCTGTATCATTTAAAACTTACTCAGTTGATTGGATTCTATTTTTAGTTAGAAAATTTGGAGACTCCTAGATAATCGACATTTTCATAAACCACATTAAATGATATCATTTTGAATTTCTATAATGAAAAAACATGTTGGTCCCAAATCATGGGAGGTTATTGTAACTTAATTATAATAGGCAAAACTAAACATTTTCTTGCTTCAGACTGAAGTTTTCTAAAGGGATAAAGTTAATAATAGGTGTTTTTGAGATAGCACACTAAATGCACTTTTAATTTCCAATCAGCAAACGGCAGCACTTGATTTCAATTTAAAGAGAAAGTTACAGAGGTATTCTGTGTAATGCCATCACAAATGCACTCAGAGCTTCCAGAAAATGATTCTTAAGTGAAAACTGAACTCAGTCCAATGGAAGATTCTCTGGTTTTTCTTAGAAGGGGACACTGTGGCGCCAAGGTCAAGAGCCTTTAACAAGGTAAAAGGCAGCTTTTGCTGCTCTTCACTGTAAACATCTGGCCTTCCTGTTAAGTATCATATGAAACACAATCTGAAATTTTATTTACTATAAAGGAAATAATATTTTATGTTTTCTCTAACTTTTCTCAGAAACATTCTAAGTGAAGTGAATTTGATTTAGCGCCGTTTGCAGTGTTACTGCCGCAGGCTCTAAGCTGGCCACTGCACTCTATAAAAGAAAGACTGCTCTAAAGAAAGTCTTCCAAACAGCCGAAAGAGACCAAAGGAAATGTTTCTGGATACTAGGTTTATAAAATGGGTATATGTGTTTTCTGAAATGTTCATCATTGGAAGGCATGATTTATCCTGCTGTTTCTACTTGCAATATTGTTCCAAAAGTAAAGCGAATCACCCGTTCCACAAACGTGCTAAACCTGTAGTTTGCTGATGATGAGTACAAGTTGCCGTAGGCATGCACTTTCAATTTGTAACTTTCCAGCTGAATTATCTCTTGTCCACCTATATCTTTGCTGTCAATTCTGTAATACATTATTTTAGGTTTATGTCTATTTGACCGTGGCTCTTCTTGATTTGTCATCTCCGAAATGGGCTACTATGTCACTGATTAGTTGTCCCTCTTGTTCTGTAGTTATCAGCTGACAGACACATTGGTGTCCGGTGTGTTTAGGCATCTCAGCCCCAGCCCCCAGTGTCCCCCTCAGAACCCTGAGCACCAGCCACACAACACCTCCAGCCACCAGCCACCTGTGCTCCTGGTGGCACCTAGGTTTTTGTAACAGGTTCTGTAGCCCTGGATAGGACTGAGAAATTATTTTCTTGCAGTTATTAATCTTTGGATTACTTCACAATATCCTTTTTGCTCTTTCAGTTTTCTACTGTCTGTATGATCAATTTCCTGCACTAAATCTCCTATTTGAAATAATGCGATTTCTGTCTTCCTCAGTATCCCTGACCAGTATAGCTGTGAACGTAAAATCACATTTAAAGTATTATTCCAGTATTTTACTGAGGAACATTTTTATTTTCTAGACCCCATCTATAACTCCACGTAAAACTTGTTAGAATCTTAGGGTTTTGGTAGCATAAAAATGGAATCATTTACTTTCAATCTGAAAATTGAATGAATAGATTTAGGTTGGAAGAAGTAAAAACAAACCCTTCAACATTGCGTTCAGCAATGGTTTAGATTTATGATTAACAAGTCAATAGTTAATTCCTGAGTATAAAATACTTTACATTCTATAAACTTCTGAGATTAATAGTAAGATCTTTGTAGTATATGACCCTCTAATTGAATGTTTTCCTCTCTCCCTTCAGAATAGCCAGGAGGAAAACCATAAAACACCCAAACTCAACCAGAATGAACTAGATAATCCGATTAGTCCTTTAAAGGAACCGTTAAAGAAATTGAATTTGTTATTTTAAGGCTTTTAAAAAAGAATCTCCAGGCCCAGATATTTTCACTGGAAATGTCTACCAAACATTTAAGGAAATTGTCAGTTTAACATAATCTCTTCCAGAAAATAGGAGATGAGGGCACATGTTCCAACTCATTTTATAAAACCAGTATTTCTCTGATACCAAAAGTAAACAAAAACTACCAACCTCCCCAAACTGTAGACCACTATCTTTTAAGAATTTAGATGAAAAATTTCAAAAAATTTTAAGAAACAGTCCAACAACGTATACCATAATCAAGTGGAATTTACTTCATATATGCAAAGACGGTTCAACATTCAAGTAGCAATCAATGTGATCCACCATATAAACAGGCCAATGAAGAAAAATCTTAGGACAGTATCAGTTGGTACAGGAAAAACATTTGACAAAATCCAACCCCATCTAAAATAGCGAGGGGTCCCTGCTTTGGAATCTGATAGTATTGTCTCCACTCTTGGGCAACTTTCCCTTCCTGGACAGTCCCCTATATAAGGATAACACTTTTCATAGCTAATTTTGTGAAGGAGTCAGATTTTAAAAGAAATACATGGGTGGAAATGGTATATCAAACATTTATTGTGTCATAATTTTCTAACCCACATTTAAAAATGTGATTTTTTTTCACATAGAGAAAATAGTATTTTTCTAAATAAATAATGTAGATGGAAAGTTCATAATTATTCCTATGATATATATACTTTACAGGATTAAGCTAATGAGCATCATAACATTTTTGTTCCCAAGATGTTATACATTAACATTTGAATGAATACATTAATTATATAGCCAGGGTATCAATTTCCAGATCCAGTGCTAATGTACTTCCTGGCTAGAGCTGAAACTCTTAAGAGCAATTAACTAAATCATGAATTAATGTCATTTATACATGGGCCTCCAGAACTAAGTGGAATAATGTATGCAAAATGCTTAGCACATTTCCCGCCATATAGTAAGTACTCAATAAATGATATCCATTAGTATCGATATTATAAACTAATGATGTCATGAGATTTTTTAACACTAATGGTGCAGATACATTTTTATTTTAAATGCAAAGCATTTTCAAGCTATCAATCAATTTTTCAGATTCAAGGTCTTATATGATGGGAACACTTTTATGCTCTCATAAGTTCCGTCACTCACTATCCTATCAATCCAAGGGTCGATGAAAAGGTTTACCAATAGTTTTCCGCTGTAGTAGACATCAACCATTTACATGCTTCATATGCGTGTCAGTAAAAATAAATGCTGTCAGCTAATGTCTTCATGAAAACCCTTGCTACCTAAAAGCTGTGTCAGTCTGCTACTCTGCCAGGCAGATGCTGTGACAGAGTTAGTGCTGGAGGGCAGATTTATTGAGAGGTAACTAGAAGACAATTGGGAGGTGACTTGGGGAGGGAACAGTATTAGGCAGGGAGAGCCGGGGACCCTGAAGCCCGCCTGGCCGTCTTGGCTGACAGAATGAGCGGCTCAGGAGCAAAGATCGCCCATGAGGCTCCCCATTCAGGTTCAGGACAGAAGTGGCCAGTCCCTGGCCATGCTCAGTCACTGACGGGGGTTACTCTGGACGAGTTGGCGAGAAAGCTGAAGCAGAGCCTGAAGACACCAGCAGATGGAGCTTTCCAGCTGTCTCACTCAATAGCTAACCAGGAATTCTTTTTATTTTTTTTAACTTTAATTTTTTAAATTACAATTTACATTCAGTATTATTTTGTAGTAGTTTCAGGTGTACAGAATAGTGGTTAGGCAATCATATACTTTACGAAGTGTTCCCCCTGATATTTCCAGCACCTGCTTGACACCATACACAGTTATTACAACATCGTTGACTATATTTCCTATGTTGCATTTCACATCCCTGTGACTTGTGTAACTACCGTTCTGGGGGTGGGGGGAGCGGGAGAAAGGTGAAGGGATTGAGAGGTACAGATCGGGAAAGTCTTATTTGAAGGGAAATCTGAGCAGTACATCTCCATGACTTCCTCGGGAGAAATACTGGAGAAAACTTAGAAAAGTAAAATTCCCTTTTTTAGTTTTTTTGCTGCTAAAGATTTCTTTACTTTCTTTGTGGACTCCTTTGAGAAAGTTATTTTAAAATCATTCTTCTGTGGGACACTATGTAATTTGGAGACATTTAGGGGAAAAATCATAAAGATTAAGGTAATGGATAGACAGAATTTTTCAATATTGTTTCTACTATTTTGATAAATCTTGTGCCCCTATGCCATGCCTGTCTATAAGTGTTGGTGCACAACAGTGACAGGAGTAGCTGTTTATACTTTTTTTGAACATAGTTTTGTGGATGTAATTTTATATTATTTACTTTCAGTAACCACTTTCTGTTAGAAAAAAATACTAATTTGTTTGTTGGAATTAACCATCCAGTATTTTATTATTTTCCAAAAAATGTTTAATATTCTGAAACAGCAGGACTGTTTGCATTGTTCAACCACACGAACAAAACCGCGGACTCCTCTGTTGCCGCTAAAGTAAATAATAGAAACAGGGTACTGCTTCCCCAAAGATAGCTAATCTGCAAAATCGTCTGTAAGATGAATACTTTTTTAAATAAAAAGTCAGTTATGCACAAGAATCAGTTGTCAGTCAGTTACACTGAACTGGCTACACAATAGAAGTTATTAAACTACAACATTAGGAAAGTAGGGCCTGTGGTTCCCTGTGGCTAAACATCTTTCTTAAATTAACAAGCCCATCTCCTAAGTCTGATTTTGTTATGTAGGGATTCATTCATTTATTCAGCAAACATTATGGAGTGCCTGCAATGTAAGAGGCATTGAGGGTACGCATCTGTGAACAGGTGTGTTACAGAAAGAAAACACATGTGGCCAAATTGTATATAAATAAGTACTCAACTCCCTCAGGAATCACAGAAATGCAAATTAAGACCACATGAGATATAATTTTATATCTCTTAGATTAAAAAATCTAACAAAGCCAAGGGTGAGAATGTGGGTCAACATGAACTCTCAGTGTATATTATGATCATGTGCAAATTTATAACATTTTCAAAACCAGTATGACAGTTTCTTACAAAGTCATGCATTGACAAACCCTGTGATCTATTTTTCTTTCTTTTTTTATTACTGATTTTTTTAGAGAGAGAGAAAAATGGAGCGAAAGAGACACATTGATTTGTTTTTCCACTTATTTATGCATCTATTGGTTGATTCTTGTATGTGCCCTGACTGGGGATTGAACCTATAACGTTGGTGTATTGGGATAATACTCTTACCAACTGAGCTACCAGATCAGGGCCCTCTGTGATCTAAATTCCACTCCTAGATACCTATTCTGGAAAAACTTACACATATATTGGTAGCAGCACATTTGGCGATAACAGAAACAACTGGAAATATCCCCAAAACCCAATGACAGGAAATCATAAATTTTGGCATATTCTATTTATTCAGTGAAGTAGTATAAAGCAGTGAAAATCAATGAGCTAAAGCTGCACATGTGGGTACATCTTAGGAACATAATTTTGGGTGAAAAGCAATTCCCAGAAGATTCATACTCTATGGTACCATCTCTATAAGCTCAAAACAAGCAAAACAAAACACTGTGTTGTTTAGGCATATGTAAAACTATATTTTTTAAAAAGTGAGAGTATGGCCCTGGCTGGTGTGGCTCAATGGATTGAGTGCCGGCCTGTGAACCAAAGGGTCACTGGTTCCATTCCCAGTCAGGGCACGTGCCTGGGTTGTGGCCAGATCCCCAGTGGGAGGCTCTTGAGAGGCAACCACACATTGACGTTTCTCTCCCTCTCTCCCTCCCTTCCCCTCTGTCTAAAATAAATAAATAAAATCTTTTTTTAAAGTGAGAGGATGATAAATGCAAACAGGAGGAAGGGGACAGTAGGCTATTATTGAAGTTGAAGGTTTTGTGCTGGATAGCAGGTTCATGGAGATTTATTATAGTCTGGTGCATAATTTACATATATGATATCAGGTGTTGTTTTATGATTTATAAAGTTTTTAAATTATTTGGGTAATTTAAAAGGCAATAAATTAATGCTTCTTTTTGGATAGCATATTCCTGCATAATTGCAGCACTAACAGTGGAGCCCCTACTTTCTGTCTTCCAGGCTAGTGTTCTTGGGAAGTTCAGTTTAAAATAAGTAGAAAAGCGTGACACAACAGCATACATTATACTTTCCCACTAAATTCTTCTTCTTTCTTTTTAATTTATAAAAATAGAGATTGGATATTATAAAAAATTCGAACAACACATAAGACATTCAATAAAAATAAATTCCCCCCCCTCTGCACTTCTCAACTTCCACAGTCCTTCTCCCTAGATAGGATTACTGTCACCACACTTGGGCATTATTCCTGACATTTTCTATACGTATATGAGCATAGGCGCACTTATATAAACACACCAAACACATGTCCTTTAAATGGACAATAGCGTCGTGATTGCTGGGGGGAGGGAGTGTAAGGGGACTAAATGGTAATGAAAAAATACAATGAAGGTCAAATTTAAAAAATAAAACAGATAA